>WBMY01007047.1:727301-746988 GCA_013397315.1 Donacobius atricapilla
GATGTGTGCGTGGGGAGTGGAGAAAATAAAAAAATTAACATGTTCCAGTTACAGTAATGTAACATTTGTCAGCAGATCTTCAATGAAGGAGAAATTGAATTTAGCAGCAACAATGTTTTTCACAGTCCATTTTTATTTTGTTATTTACTGAACTAGAAGTGTCTTTTTAACCGGAGTGGTTTGTATGAAATGTAGCATAAAATATTAGAAAAATCCAACCTCTGTATATTAGATACTTTTTCCAGTTTGCTTTTTTTTTTTCCTTCAAATTTCTATAACAGATCATCTTCCTTCCTTGAATAATTGGCAAGTCAAGGTAGTCCCTTATTTTAAAAGGTTCAGTATAAAGTATCAAGTAGAGATTTTCAGCTGGCTACAGATGACAACAGATATTTTGGATTATGGAGGTTATTTTTTCTATTCAGCTTGATACAATGATTGTGAAGAGTGAGCTCTAATTTTATCCAGTTACAAAATTAACAAAATTGAAATGACTTCACAAATACATACCAGTTTTATTCTGGCAAAGGTCTTTGAAAACATTCCTAGAACATACATAGACAGTGTTCTCTAATATTTAAATACTTGGAAGACTTAATTGTGCCATGAAAGGACACTAATAAAAACTTCAAGAAATCAGAAATACCAAAATAAGAACAAAAGAAAAAGGTTTTCTGTAAAATCTATCATTAAAATCTACTTCTACAGATTAACAGTTCTGATAACTGCAGCCCCTGACAAATTCAGATCTCATTTTACACATTCCAACTGACATTTTAAAAGCAGATAACTTAATGTAAGCATATGGCAGCTTTCTAAATAATTTCCCACTTCTTCCACAGGTGATGTCCTTATTTAAATATGGGAAAGAGGATTAGAAAGTTCCTGGATATAAATAAGTACTTTTCATTACAGAACCAAGCAATTTGTCTAAAAACAATACTGAGAATAATTCTGAACATTAATGCTAACAGGTAAAATTGTAATTTTTTAAAAACTGATTTCTTCCTCAAAATAGTACATTTGGTAACTAAAATTAAGCTTGTGCAAAAACAAGGATACCCCAAATGGTATACTGGAGTGTATCAAATGAGATCAAATGAGACACTGCAATGTTAAATCTCATCCTGAGCCACTCACTAAAGGACATATAATCTGCTGAATTTAATCTGAAGAATATTATATAACAAGCATGTATTTGAAAACTGAGTGATACTTCAGAATTTTCCTAATTAACAGAAAAGTCGTACATTTGTAGTACAAAACAAAATGCACTGTAAACATGATTTGCTCTAAATTTAGGCCTGTTTCTCTTCTGAATAAACCCATTTGTACCAAACCACTTTACTAGAGGTAGATTACTACATCAGATTGCCCCTGGACTTCACCCAAGTCCCCTTAAGGAAGTAGACAAGGGAATGTGGGCCACACATTTTTAAATTAACAATAAAAATTCCCACTGAGAATTCTTTTTCTGCATATAAACAGCATCTTAACAGCTACATGTACTGACTCAGGAAACAATTTATGGAAGAGTTAAAGAAATCTGAGAAGACTAATTCTATTCTGAGTTTTCCATGTTTAAAAAGAACTACGATTTAATCTAATTTATATTACATACGCAGTATAAAAAAAAATGAAGAAAGAAGATTTATTACAATGTTGAATAACTTGCTCTATAGCCAAAAATTTAGATTTTCATTTCATCAAGCTGCATCTTGCCTTTTTCTTCCAATTCAAATGACACTATCATGTTCTTTCTCCTACTTAAAACTGCTGTTTCTAATTGGAATTCTTAGGAATTACTTTCAATCTCTGTCAGTAACCCTCTGAACTCAGCATTACTGCCTCAGGTATCTTTTAACTCTACATTTTTCTCATATTTGAACACTTTGAGTAACTACTTATGTTTGAGAACCGTAAAAACTAATTAAGATACTTTCTGCAAAAAAATACAGTAAAAATTAGCTCAGTTGAACAGTTGCTTTCAATGAAGAATTCTCTGAAAAACATTAGTAGTATCTACCAAAATTCCTCAACAAAGCATTGGTAAATGAATCAGCAAAAGAAGTTAAAACCAAGGGAAGCACAACTCAAACTATCATGTAGTTCACATGATTTTCCTTTTTCTCTTTATCTTAATTCCTACATACTAGAAGGTGCCACATTACCACTTGATTTAATATTCATAACGATTATTCAAACTTCTCCAGTTACAAACATTGTGGAAATGACAAGTGTGGCTATGCTACCTTTGGAGAACTGAATTCTCAAGACAGACTTGAACATCGCTTTTGTCTAAACTTGCCAAGTACCCCCATCACATTTTAAACACTAACATTAAAATACTGCTAAATATTGCCTCAACAGCTCCAGCCACAGATTGTAAACACAACATTCTAGTTTCAAATACATTTGTATCATTAATCCAGAAACAGTTACAACCAGATTTACACAAGCATTCAGTGTATCTTGACAGCACATAAACAAGCTTGAGCAGTTTAGAAAATGAACATACCAACACCATAATTCTTGCTCTTATCTGCTTATCTAATTAGATACGTTTCTCCTTGGAAAAAAAAAGGCAATTTTAGGTTGTTCTGTTCATCCTGCAAAGACTCATGCTACACTTTCAGACAAGAGCAGCTGATTCTCTAAAGCTCAATGTAAGAAAATAACCTGAATTGCCAGATCATCATAGCAGAATAAATTACTTATACACACATTTTGGATCACCAACCTATAAAATAATTCATGTTGGCCAGAACCTCTGGACAGCATATAAACTGCAGTCAGCTTCTGCAGACTCTTGACTAAATAGACAGGTTGTTGGAACCTGGGTCCCTCTGAGCAATCATCTTCTAAAGACATCCAGCTGTGGAACCACTCTCAGTGACAATTAGTTTTGTTCGGTTTTAGGTCTCTTCCTTTCATTCTGTACATAAGCAAAAGCTATTAAGCTCACAACTGACCAGACTTGGAGCTAACAAAACTGGCTTTTATGGCTACAAGTTCACCCATTACTGCATTACCCCAACATTTCTACCATTCAAGCTGAACACAAACCAAAGCTTAACTGACCTTGATCATCATGCAAGTTGAACACATTGCAGAAGTTAGTTATTTTAGACTAACACAAATTCATGACATATAACTTACAGGATACGTTTTCATGACAACTCATGACAAAACAGGGTGGTCCCATTCCTGTCTCTACCTGCAAACATTCACACACTTCCATTGCTGATGTTATGTCAGCCCTAATGTACCTCTCTAAACTATACTAACTTCTCCTTATAGAGAAAAACCACACAAAACCCCCTGACCTCAGTGGTGGTGGGTGGGATAATGGGGATGACACATGAGGAGACAACACAGCGTAGTTTTCTCATGATCCTACAAGATAAAAATGGCTCACAGAAGACCAAAACTAGCAAAAGCCACAAGAAGAAAAGGACACGATGACACGCAAAGGTAAGAAGAACGAGAGGAAAAAGGGAAGTGAACAAGTCCTCCCACTTTTGGCACCAGTGAGTGACTTACTCAACCATCCCACTATAGTCATCCTCTGTTCTTCCAAGATGTCTGCCTCAGCCTTCAGTGGTTACTGTACATCTCTACAGTTCCAAGATTTCTTAGATTAATATCCCAAAAGTCTGATGTTCTGGTGCAGATTGAAAAATAAATTCCCCTTGTGCTTCTCAGCAGAGACTGAATAGCCATACTCTCCATAAAAATCTTCCACACAATGGAAAAACTGCTATTTTCTTTCTTAATAAAATAAATCATTTTCTTTCAATGTTTCCTAACTTTTCAGTCTTCTTAATTCATCTGACCTCCTCTGTATTCTCTATAGTTTCACTGATTTATATATATAAATACACACACATACACATGAATGTATATATTTATTTATATATATAGTTAAATATAGTGTCCCAGCTGGATAATGGAAATTACTTCCTTCTACAGGCATATGGAAGAATACCCATCTTTCCTACATTCTCACATTGGTGGTTAATAATGAAAATTAAGTGACCCAAACCCTCTTGCAGCACTCCTGCACATTCAGATAATCCTTTCAGACTCAAGTTTTGCACCTTCCTTGCACATTTAGACCTCTGCAAACATTCACAGAGCACTACGACAATTTAGGAGTGTAATTCTGTCTTCTAATCTTGGTCTGAAGAGCAGCTGCAAACATTCCTAAGACAATACAACTCTCTGTTGACACACAGTGTGTACCAACATACCTGTTACTAATAAAAAGCAGCGTCAGAAATGCATATGGACAAATTCTCTACTTTACATACCCTCTAATACATGGGCAAAATGATGTAAGCGATCTGTATTAAAGCAGCACTCTCTTGCTCCACTAAGTTTGAGAGACAAAGAAAAAAACCACACTAAAACCCATGCTGTTACCTGTACGTATCAGTTGTAACAGGAGAGAACTAATTTCATTAAAATCTTAAAATACTAATCAATACAAAAGTATCAAAAATATAGTTACTTTTCTAAAGATTAATTTTCCAGCTACCACCCACTCTTAAGAGTAAATTTTTCCTCAAAACAAAACAAATCAACAATTGCTTCAGCTCCCTAACACTGAGAAATATGCAAGACATACTAAAACTACTGAATACTTTTGCTCTACATTCAGGTCCTACGCTACCCTTTAAAAGCATTTTATCATGAAATCTGGTCCAAAATAATTATTAGCTCCCACACATACACTAGCACATTATTCCCACTGAAACCTATCTGTAAACTTAGAGCCTTGATCCTATCTTTACAAACATGCTTAATAACGAGCCTGTGAATCATATTCTGAAGATGATCCTTGATTAAAAGACGAGAAATGTCTGTATCTATCAGCCAACTAACATGACAATTCTTGCATAAACTGTACATTCAATCTGAATATTTAACCCACTGGCCTAATTAAACCAGGGAGAAACCAATATTCTTTTTCACTGATCATATGCTAATTTCAATGCATTCATTAATAAAATTATGGCTAGCTCTTTGCTCAAGATTATCAGCATTTCCAGAGTGCCTAGCTGCAAACACTTGAGGATGCACCCCATTTCAGGTTCTGACAAGCGAGAAAGCAGATACGTGCCCTAAGGGTTCTGTATGAGCACTGCTGTTTAACAGTACATTAGGACAGGTGGCTGGGCAGGCTTTAATTTTGAATGACAGCCATTGGTTTGATATTGAAATAAATATTTAATATATTAGTGTATAACAGTACATTACTATATTAAATATGATAATTTATAATAATACTTAAGCATTCAATATAATATTTATAGTGTGAATAGTCACACATAGTAGATGGATGGATGAACTGCATTAGGTGGAACATTTTAACTTTGAAGAAGACTGATTACTTTGAAACTTGCCTAGCTTTAACACTGCTTTTATGTCCTACTGCAAGCATGACGGTATTTCAAGCAGCCTGCAGACATGTGAGTTTACCCTATGATTTCACCGTAAGATGCATAGAGAAGGCACATAACATGGCTAATAGATAGCTGAGAGATCGGTATGTGATGCCAGAGATATTAACCCTCAGGTGTCTTCATCACCATGTACACACTGAATGTCACCACAGTGCTCTCTGTCTCTGACAGGAATACTGCCCAAGCCATCTGCCTTTGCCTACTGAAAATATTTGGTTACATTATGCACTTAAAGCCCTCTCTGCTCCGAAGAAGCTGTAAATGTTCTATAGCTACTATACCTCCATACAATAAAAAACATGTTATGCTAACAGACATGTTTTTGAAACAAGGCTTGTGAAACAGATGTACAAGCTGCTGTTGTACTGCCAATAGCAGGTAACCAATCCTTGCAGATTGCTCTGGATGCCTCCTGGATGCAGGCACAGTACCACCAAATGCCTTGCAGTGGTACAGTAACATTACTGCAGCTCAGCCCACTGGAACAGGAAACTACTTTGTTAATAGCAGGCACCAGCAAACAAAAAATGAACACAACTCTACAGTAGTTCTGCAGCAAAACAACTCCTGTCTTTTTGAGAAGGTATGCTGATGCAATTTGTCATGCACATACAAACACACACTTACACTTTGATCAGAAGGCATGAACTAAAGCTCTACTTCATTTGAAAGTTTGACTCCAATCTATATCATATCTACAAAAGGCCAGGGACTGGGGGAGAAGGTTGACACCTCTCCCCATCCTATTGGTCAAGACAACTGTCCATCAGCTGTCCATATCTCTATGACAAAGAATGGAAACTATCTTGAAACTATGATAAACATTTGCTAGTGTTTACAGATCAGAGTGTGAGAAAGAACCTAAAACATGAAACTGTGAAACAGAAGAGAAGGCTGAAAAAATCAGGGCAACACTATGCCTTTAACCTAACTGGGGTTTGCTTCAGTATATAACCCTCCTCCATCCTGCAAGGAACTCCTAATCTCAGCTTTAGCTCACCTGGTTGTATGGCATTCGGATGATATCTGTTAAAAATACACCCCAAGACCATCAAAGTACCTACCACAGAAGCCTAGAATGGTTTACATTGGAAAGGACCTTAAAGATCATCTAGTTCCACCACCCCCCCACAGCAGGGAGGCCACTCATGATCAGGCAGCTGAAAGCTCCATCAAATCTGGCCTTGAACACTTGAAGGGAAGGGGCATCTACAACCTCTCTGGGCAATGTGCTCCAGGGCTTCACCACCCTCTGAGTAAAGAATTTCCTCCTAGAGTGAAATTTAAACCCACCTTCTGTCAGCTTAAAGCCATATCCCCTTGTCCTGTTATTATCTACCCATATAAAAAGGTCCTCTCCAGGTACTGGAAGGCTGCAGTGAGGTCTCCCCAAAGCCTTCTTGTATCCATACTCAAAAACTCCAGCTCTCTCAGCCCATGCCACCTTTCAACATCTGTGACTTCCTCAATCCTGTATTAGAGAGGAGCAGAGAAAACGCCAGCATGTTTTGGCAGTAAACACTTTCAGCACACTTTCCGAATCTAAATATATATATCTTCTAAACATACAGAGTATCCACACAAGTGTAATTTAGGTGTTTCTTAGCTGTTTACCTTCCACAGCCCTTTATTCCAAAAGACACAGCAGAAGGCAATTTTGTAGCAGTGAGGGACCATCGCGGGAGAGCTCCGTGAAACTGAAAGCCCGGAGCGGGAACACCAGCCTGACCTCCTCCCACCACATCCCGCTGAACAGATCTTCAAGCCAAAAAATTCCAAAGACCTTTGCTACTTTGGAATGAATCATACACATGTAATTCACTCTCTTTTCTCTTTAAACAGCAGTGCAGCATCTTTAATTAGACAGTTTAATAGACAAAACCAAAGATAAGAGAAAACCAAAGCCATGTGACCTGAGGTTTTCCTACCTCAAAAGTTGTCTCAGTTCAGTAGCTGAAAGGTCTTTGTCCAGCAAAGCTGTTTGGAATATGTGTTATGCTCCCCCATTTGAAAACAAGATTTTGGAAAATAGATTTCCTTCTGGACAAAATCTAACTCTGAGCTTGAACAGCACTTTTTTTCTGAATGCCTTCGGGAGCTGTCAGGAAGCATGTATTTAAGTTAAAGGAGTTATGCCTCTTTTCCTTCTGCCATTAGTGCAGGAGCTGCCAATGAAGAAGTGTAAATCTTATGCATGGTAGGACACAGTTCTTGGTAGATACCACCCTCTACAGCTTCTGGTTAACTACAGGAAAAAACTGAGCTGTGAGGTTAACTACTGGAAAGAACCCAACCAAACCCCAAAGTTGCAACTGTGTGGAAATAGGTTTCCTTTTGTCAGGAGCCCACACTAACACAGCTGTACTGTCAGGAGAGTCTAAAGGCGTGTCAGCATCTACTACAGGTCCTTTTGCCCCTGTAGTATACTGGTTAAAAACCAACACTCCACATTTTATTGCTTTTCATGTATTTACTCAGATTTTCAAAATTAACTTGATTTTAAAAAAAAAAGGGAAATTTTTGCACCTAAGACCGAAAAGGCTTGAGCCATATTCTAAAATGGTTTGATTATTATCACATCAAGTTTTTCCAACATCAGAGAGATGCAAAAATTACTCATTTGGGTTCCTCTTAACATAGTAAGTATCAAAATCCAATATATAAAATTACTGCAAGTGGTGCTTTTCTGGCATAAAATAAATAGAGGAAGTCCAAATTATTTAGATTTTTGAAATTAGTGCTATTTATTACCAAATCATGCAGATGCTTTTCCTTATAAATAGTACAATGCCCAGCTATAGGAGAAAACCTCCTCAGATGACAGCTTTAACACAGATTCTTACTGTCAATAAACTTCATACACATCATACTATAATCCAGCTATGCAGTATTCCCTCTTTTGTATGGATAATCTATGTATCTTACTTTTCTTCGGGTCTCAGGAAATACAGTGTCCTGTCAGATAATCACTTTCTCTTACAGCTGACTAAACAGAGCTTAACAGGTCTCAATGTAGCTCTGATTTGAAGGCTTATAAACAATGACCTAAGCAGCCCAACAAAAGTGGAAAACCTGAAAAGAGCAGAAAATAAGGCAAAACCAATTGAATCATAGGGCTAATAAGTGACAAACAAAACACAGATTTCATGAAGGAGGCTTGCTGAGGAATAGTTTTTTCGTGAAGTTTCTATAGAAGAAGCTGATCAACCTCAAAATAGTAACCCTCAAGATTATAAACTAAAAACACTTGCCCAAAGGTTGCTGCAAAAAATGTCTTTACTAAATCTCAGTTAAGAGACCAAGGAGGAAAGCAGTTTAGACTATTTGCCTACTATATCATACAATGAACTTTCTTAAAGACATAAAATAAACTCCTAACAAAGTATCTGAATTATTTGAATGATCAAAGCAGCAAATTCTCAAACGTCAAATATTTATCAATCAGTGAAAATCAAACACCATCCTTCTCCGACAAAGTGACTGGCAGAAAATCACCCAGGCCAGCACAGGTTTACACAGTTGGGTACTTGAGCTGGTATCTCAGAGATCAAATTGGAATAGGAGAAAGAAGTGTAACAAAACCCAAGAAACTGCTTCTTTCATGTCAACGTAGTTGGTGACATGCAAAATTCTAGTAATTTTAGTTTAAAAAGTGTCACCACTTTATAAACTACTATTTTTAAGCAACCAGGAAAGTTCATGACACATGGATTTAGAGCATTTCTGAAGCCGTTTTAATGCATGCTCCATCAATTCCATACAAGTTATTTCACTTTCTGCACTTAAAAGTAGGTGAACTCATTTAAGGAGATCTGTTACTGACAGCCACTTTCATACCTTTTCTTTTGACCAGAACAGGATCAGATTTTGACATGAACTGTAGCAGAGCACAAGAGCCAAAAAAATTTAGAAAACCCCACCTCTCTACCCATAAAAACAGATGTCACCACAAAATTGTTTCAACTGACACTCATGTACTGTGAGTGTGCAGCTCTTCCATGAAGGGAGGCAGTCAAGCAAAAGTACAGCTAAATTCTTCCATTCTATTAATAGAAATGTTGGAAATGCCTGCCTAATTTAGCTTTTACTTCCTTTTTCAATTTAGACTAACATCTCCCATGAGATATTTGGAGCTCTCTGACCAAACAAGACTCACCCTGGCTCATCCCAAGCACATCTTCAATGCATATTTGAATAGCACTCTTTTACAAAGGCACAACAAAATCCCTTACAGACCATGTCAAAGCTGCTCAGAGTAAAAATTTTAAAATATACTGTACTAAGAGGTTAGGATGGTGCAGGAACAGCCTTCATGTAACATGCAGAGTAAAAAGGAAGCTGAATTTTTCCAGGACCATACACTAATTTTCAGTGGATAAAGCAGAGGATCTTACCAAGGGGAACATACCCTCTTTACAGCAACACTTATGTCTGAGTTTCATAAATCCAAATCAGTTCTTTACCTCCTGCCTCACTTTCAGAGACTGTTCCTGAGCCCTTCATGAGCAACCATGGGGTCATCAAGGTTCACAAAGTTTCAGAGCCAACATGGAATTTCAAACTCTCAAGTCTGAAACTGGATGGGTAAAGGAAATTGTATACAGAAAGAACTCCTCAGCATCCACAGCTTTCAGCTGGGAATTTCTCTGTTTACCATGAACAAAGACACGTCCCTATCACAAACAGCCTGTAAGATAAACTAAAGCCAAGAGAAATAATAAATAACATCTGCCTTTTGGGTTTCAGTAAAATGAAAGAGACCTTCAGCTTCTATCCTTAAAACGAAACAGTTTCATAAGAAAAGCTCAGAAAAGACAAAAATTAGTTACTCCATTTACTTCAAAGTAAGATTTGCTCATTGGTTAAAACCTCAAAGAGCTAAAACAAATATGGAACTCTGGTAAAACTATGTGTTAAGACATCTTGTGTCCTAGTATATACTAAGAGACTGACCACATTCCTGTCTACAAAGACTCCTCATTAACAGTTTAAAATAAGGACAAAAGCATCTCCTCCAACTCACTGTATTTTACTTACAGGTCATTAAATATGAAGAAAGTCTCCTCATAAACTACGTGTAAACAAAAAGCAAAAAACCCCAGCAAAACGAGAGAAAATCAGCCCCTAGATGCATGAGCTTCAAGTTCATAACAATGAAATTCCAAGCATATTAAATTCAAATTCATAACAATAAAATTCCAAATCTCAGAAGTTAAACTAACTGTGCTGTTCCCTAGTATTTGAGAACTAACACAAAAACTTCTTTGGATTTCCATCCAGTTACACACCAAATTCAGCACTGAAACAAACTTCACATATTCCAGACTTTTAATACAAAGGAACCTGCTTGGAAATTGACTTCATTTATGTTACATTTGATAGTAAATGATGCTACATAGTGGCAAAGAATTTCAACTGACTAGGTCAGGAAAAAAGCTGGGGCTAGCCCCTCATTAAATATCAAGAACCTAAAAATACGAGTCTGTAACCAGACAACCATTTTTCCTTCAAGCCCAACAGGCAGTGCACTAGTCCCTGTGTGTCAAACAGCTTACAGCTCAGAGCTGCGCATCCCGAGCTTATCCATTCAAGTGCTAATCAAATGTGACAACTTACTATGCAGGACATATCCTTGTTAGAAATAACCACAGTCCACAAATGCAGAGATGTTCCTATTTGGGCTTTTTTCTTTTATTCCTATGATTAAAATCCACTTCACATGTATTTTTGATACTCTAAGTCTTATTGTGCGGTGCTGGACTGTAACACTCATGACTGAAATGCAAACACTCTAGGGGGAAATAATCCCTAGTGAATTTAAGACAAGTTATTAATACATAACAGAAAAACTGATTTAAAGGATAATAAATCCAAATTCCATCATTTGAATAAAAACCAGCTGATCAGAGTATGGCTATATCAATGAAAGGTAAGGAACATGGACATCCAGAGAATTAATTCAAAACTGAAAACTACCTAAGGATCCAGTAGATTTCTAAATAGTAAAGAAACCTCACTTCTCAAGAAAAAAAAAAAGAATACAAGGATATGGCCCAAAAAGACATTTTTATCTGCAACTAGGATTTGAACTAGTTGTGGTTCATGATGAATAAAAAGTAATTGCAAGTAAAACACCTGAATTTCAGCACTAAAACTTATGAACTGGCACAACCACTTACACAAATATTAAACTCAAGTGCCCCTTTGTGGGACAGAAGAAAAAAGGCATTGCATGAGTAAGCAAGATTTGATGAAGCCAGCTTTACATTAACCCAGAAATGAAGAATTGCTTTGGGAACTACAATTGTATGAGACTACAATACATACTCAAGTAAATATTCCTAACAAACTGATTTTTAAATGAAAGTTAATTTTAATCTCTCTGTAACAGTATACATGCTGAATTATGAACACCAATGGCTTCTAGCAAATAGAAAAGGAGACAGAATTAAACATGATCAAATAACACCACTACTCCCCGGATGGAGACTTAACCATCACAACAGTTCAAACAAGGTTTTACACTTCACACAAAAAATAAGGTCAGATTCAGAATAGAGTCACTGATCAGCAAAATTCATGAAGTTTGAAATAGGTTGCAATGATGGCTGAAACTACTAAGGTAATACTGGGCAGGGAGAGAAGGAAAAGGGATGAAGCAAATTCAAGTGTGACCCCATTTCTGATTAAATATCGACCTATTTCTCAGCAAGAGTGGAGGTATCAGCCAAATAAACCAAGTGCAACTGCAAGCAAATGCAGGTGAAACGGTGATACAACTTCTGAAGTTATGGGAAGAAGTGGGGAAGAGAGGGACATGCTACATAACAAAACTAAACCCAAGACAAAAAGCGCACACTTGAACAGCAAAAGAGAGGTACAGAAACACTCCGCCTCACTTTACAGGTCAGTATCCACCCCAGAAAAACCCAAACACTACCAACAGCAAAGCAAGTTACAAGAAGCCCTTAAGAACACCAAGGAACATGAAGACACCAACTTGTACCTTTTGACAGCCAAGACATTCAAACTTCTCATTGGGCAGACAGAGTAACAAATCACAGACAACCAGGGCTGCTCTGGGTGGATTTACTGTCAGATTGAAGGCCAAGACTTGTTTGGGGTTTTTTTTAATTAAAAAGTATTTGAAACATGCTCATCTCTGTCTATATAGCTTTGTAGCTTGAGTTTCATTTAAAACTTTGTTTACTATGTATACTATGGTAACGTTAGAAACTTATGCTGTGCAGATGAATACCAGTGGGTTGAGTTGGTTTTGTTGAGTTCATTTTTCTTTTTTTCTGAACAAAAGGAATTAAGGAATATTATGAACCTCATTATCACCTTTTTATAAATGGACAAAAGAATATCCTTTTTTACAAGTTATTAACATGGAAATTTTGTTTATACACTAATTATTTACCTAGGAAACAGTGTTATTAAGGATTCACAATTTGTGCTTTAGATTTTATTAAGTTAACTATTCAAAAAAATCAAGAAAGGTTACAAACAATACAGACACTTTGTTGATGTCATAACACACAGCCAGCAACTGGAATAGCTGAGCTACTGCAAGCACCATATTTAGAGTAAATATGTGAAATACCAGAGCAGTTTCAACCTCTGCAAACTTCTCACTTCCCACATCAGCAGAAGAATCACTGCTGCTAGAATGGCACCACTGCTGGAGCATGGGAATGTTGTGACTGAAGGACTGCTTTCTTGGGAGGAAGAAAGGAGGACACCAAGTAAAGGTTTAAAAAGTGTCTTTTCAGGAGAAAAAGGAAAAAAAGGAGTTGATGAGGAGAACTCGGTAAATTAACATAGGTATGAATGAAAGAATATAGGAGAGCTCAGAATGAGTATAATCCCCACTTTGTGAGGTTTTCTTATTTATTTTAATTTAGACTACTTATGTCCTGACCTCAATAGAAGTCTCAGGATTTCCTTTTATGCCACCACTGTTCACTCCACTAAATTCTCTTATGCTTCATTCTGTGAATTAACATGCCCAAGTCAGATTTTGATGTAGATATTGTGAATTTACACCCCCTCTTTTGAGGTAAAACTTATAAAAGCCTAATTTACCCTTGTATAATATTGCAAATGATCCAGATAAGCATTACTTTAATAAAGCTCCTTTAGCAAAATAGCACAGGAGATTTTTAGTCACAATCAGAAAATCCAGGGAATTTGCTAAATCCTTATGAAACGTTTAACTTCATTAAGTTATTCTCACACAGTTAAATACAGCTTAGTTCCCTAATTTCTAAAATCCCAATGCCTGATTTGTGACATATTACTGATAACTTGGATTTACTGTTAATAGATTTGAGACTACCACACCTTAGCACTGAATTCACTAACATTATTTTTAGGTTTAGATTTAACATTATTTTTAGATTTAGATTTTAACCAGCCAATTGATAAAGCTCTGATATAAACTAGGGGTGAAATACAAAGTAGGACAATATTTCTACTTCAAGTTTTGAGGGACACTGGTACTTTGAAGTTACTAAGAGTTCACAGCCTGCCTACTCATGATCATAGTTCACAATGGTGTAAATGGCCAGAAGAGCAAGGAAAACACCAAACCCAACAATTTTATAGCAACACAAGCTTCTTTCCACTTGACTGAATTCTTTTTGTTAGTTACCTGTTGGTTACTTTCAATCAGCTGCAGATCAGTAGTAAAATCTCTCTCATGTCCAAGTCTTTCCAAGATAACATTAAGCCCCAAATTACAACTACTCACAGAGTTAAGACTTTGACCAGCAGAAAATTTAAATGGTTAAACTGACATACTCCTGAACAAAAAGCAAAGTTTGCAGTGGAACAGTTTGCTAAAATACTCAAAAGGACACACACTTGAGATTACTGCCTTAAACTTGTATTGCAAACTACTTGAAAATATTAAATAATTGTCCCAGTAGAGGGCTTCAAGCCTTTATAAACAAGTGACAATTCTTACCTGATTTCTTCTATCACGCTTGAGAAACAGCTACTTCACAGTTTACAGAAAAGTGCACATACCCTACCAGTGGTAAAGCTACTATGTGCTATTTTTTAAAGCATTAATTGATGTGCAAGATATTTTGAGTGAAAATATTTTAACGTTGAGAAATTTCAATTTAAGAAAGCTGATTAATAAATTAAGCTTTCAAATACAAAAGGCATCTCTGCTTCAGAAATAATGTTGCTTTTTCCAGAGGGAGCAAGACATTGGTAACATTTTGTAGGTGAAGTTTCCCAGAATTCTACCATCATCAACAAATCATGTACTTTACATGAGCAACAAACACAAAAGTCGGGAAGCTTTAAATTCGAGGTTGGATAAGTCATCTCTTGTATTTTTATGCAAACTACCATTACTTTGTGAGACAAGTCATTAGGGACAACTCAAAACTTTCACATCTACAAATCAAAATCTGACTTTAGGATAGGAACTGAGGACTGAAATAGATCATTAGGTCACAGGCTGAACAGCGAAAGAAAGCTTCTCCCAAGCATCCCTTTTAGCAAATGCAAGAGATGACAGCACCATTTAAAAACAAAACAAACTAAAACACACTGAAAAACAAAAAAACCTCAACTAGAGCCATAGCCCAAAGTGACATGAGACCCGAACAATCACAGCTAATGGGAAACAAAGGTGGTATGAAGATTCACAGGAAGCTGACTGCAGGTGTTCTACAGCTTCTCCTCCTTAGCTCCTGCCTCTTACTTCATCTGAAGCAGAACAGCACTTCAGGCTAAGTAAAATAAAACAACAGCTGCACAACTACATGGCTATTATTTCTGCAAATGAGCAGCTGTAGCAGAAAATTGTCCCTCTGGCAGCCAGGAGGAGCATGATAGTTCTAATACTCTACTAAAAGGCACGAACAAATATTCCAAAGGAATTCCAGTAAAAAGTATGGAAGTTGGCTAAAGAAACAAATGGTGGAGGAATCAGAGAAAAAACTCAGAGGGAAAACTGAATACTTCAAAAGAATGTTGTAAAGATGCAATTATCTGTGTTTGAAATAATTACAGTTACAAAGAACATTTCCAAGTAAAAATAATAATGGATTGCATCCAGAATTTAAGTCAATGACAGAATGGGAAGCAAAGCTGCAAGAAACTTCAGGTGATTCTGCCAAAACCAGAGACAAAATATGTGTTTGTTGAAGAGCTACAATACCATAAAAGGAACGTGGATAATCTGTTTCTACTGGAGAACACAGAAGTACCCACAGAACTAGGAGTTAATTCACCTCATCACCCAGTTACACTTTAGCATGTAAAGGCAAGCGAACACTTACAACGCTGGTTTTCCCAGCTTTTCCACAAAACTCTTGGGTGATCCAGGGAAAAGCAATGATCTTTGTCCCTCAGTTCTACAAGTTACCTGCTTTGTACCATCTCCTTTTGAAATAGAAGCTGTCCCCAGCACAGACGTGAAGCAAGTCCTTAGGTGGGCTTTTCTCTGTCCTAGCTGCAGCCTCCAGACAAAACCAAAGCAGCTGACACCAGCGACTTAGGAAATAAGCTCCCAACAAGCTCCTTCAAGTTTACTTTCACTTCCACAGCTTCTCACAGGCATCCACCCAACACAGAGCAGGGTTCTGGTTTACCGTCATCCTTAAAAATACACATTTTCCTTCACAATAAGAAATCAAGGAAATTACACTCTGGCTTAATTATAGAGGTATTTCCTGTTAAGAATGGGTAATGACAGCATCACAACTTCCTTCCAAGTCATCCATCCACATTCTCCTTTAAAGAAGGCTACTCCATTAGCTACAAGCAGATAGGGTTACTATGCCACGCTCATTCAAGAGGCCAGCCCTAAACGTGTATCACAACAAAGCTGTTTCAGGTGCACTCCACAACATGCACATGTACACAAAGGTTTTTATGCTACTATGCTACCGCTGCTACAGCGGTTTCACTGAACCAACCCCGTGAAATCTACTTGGCATTACCCTCAGGTATTCCTAATATTAATTATCCACCACACACACGTGCACACCTCCCCCTCAGAATCGTGTAAAGAAGGAGTGAAATCTGGCAACAAGTTTCCCAGCACCATTTACATTTGAACAACCTAAGGCACTTGCTCATAGCATCACTATCCATCACTCAACGTGGGGACAAGAAGCTAACTAGCAACCTAAAGAAAGGGTTGTACCAATCTCAGCGTGCAAGTTAAACCCACAAACCAGTTTACCGCTCCCACTGCTCAGATAGGTGTAAAAACTGGGACAAAGTCCTAGTGAAACTAGGCTTCCCATAAAAGAAATTCATGAACTATGCTCTGAGGGTTCCAAGGCTATTAAACCTGATTTCTGTAAAACAGTAATCCATCATAACAAAAGCAGCATTTAGATTACCAGACAGAATCCTTAACCCAGCTCTAAGGCCAGACCTTCAAAACAGAAGAAAAAAACAGTATCATGGATTCAAGTATACAGTGTCAAAATGATGTTACTACCTAGCATTAGCCATGTCCACTTGTAAATAAACTAGAAGTCTTTCTCCCTCAAACCAAACAATTAAGCTTTGTAATGGCAGAGAAAGTATTCTTTGAAGTGTATTACATTTTAACTATCATGGCTAAGGAAAGAATTCCTTTGCACCTTCCTCGATTAAGATAAGCATCACTGAGGGAAACAGAGGTAACCTAGGATGGAGAGCACTTCAGTTTTCAAACTCCATGCACTGTCAGGAGCAAGATAAATAAGAACAGGAATAATTATATTCACAAGTACCTATGTCAGACTTCCCTCCATTTCTATGAGTTATCATGAGGCTGAGCTAGTTAAATCTGTTCATGACAGTTCAAGTTTAATGAAGGAAGAATTTCAGTAACAGGGCAGTCAGAAATCTTGAGAGCTGTGCAAGAAATACAGTTAACAAGAATGAATGTCATGGTCACAGAACAGACTGCAAAACTAAGACTTCATTACAGGACGGGATAGGAAAACTGATCCACTCACCCAGGACACAACCTATAGTGAAGTCAGTTTTAACTGTATTATCATAATGAGCAATAATGAAAAAAATACTAAGGCAGCATGCTGCCTATGAAGACTGGTATATTAATATTTATTTCATGTGATGTCAGTTCATAGGACTTACCAAGTTAAACTGTTTGTTGTAAAAGGAAGATACGTACAAATAGTTCAGAAGTGGGGCTTCAGTCACAGCTTGTGCAAAAAATATTTATTTTAAAGCATACAACCATACAGGGTATGAACAAAGAAAAAGTTCAAAATACAAGACCATGTGTCATTTCCTGATGCCAGGAAAAGAGACTTCTAACAAACATATTAGGGTAGCAAACAAAACATCTAGCCACGATCTATTTTAACCACTAAAAAGAGAGACTAAATAAAAAACAAACAAACAAACAAACAAAAAAACCACAAGCTTGCATTGCTTTGATAAAAGATTTCTCCGAGAGAGGCAGAAACTACAACTTCTGACAGTCTAGAGTGGAAAAAGCAAACACAGAATTGGTCTTCTCATCCAGCAAGTACCAGACAGCTTTCCAAGGAAGTGCAAGCACCCTTCTGCAGCAGTACCCTGGAGGTCTCCCATCAGGCTGTCTGCCAGCAGCCCTGCTCAGAACATCACCCTTTTACACACACACCCCCCCACCTGCAGTGCAGTTCTCTGGGCAGCTTCATATTCTTTCCAACAAAGCTTATAGCACAAAATAATTCATCTCCTAAATGCCTTATTCCTGAAACTGTACTTTTAGCACTATTACAGGCTAAACCTGACAAAGTTTGTTTCCAGAAAGCCTCACTTCTGCTGTGTGAAATCCAGTAACACCACAATTTCATACACATGCTATATGACAAGGTGTTTTCTCTACCTGCCAATAAGTTACTCAAAGCCCAAAAGATTTCCTCTGTGTCCTGACACCCTTAGATAACCAAAAATAACAAGACCACTCAGTTAGGATCAATGTCAGCAAAAAGATGAAATGGAAGGACCAGAAAGAGACAGAGGCAGGTGTTCTGGGGCTACCCTAAAAAATGGATCACATTGCTCTCAGGTACTCGTAGAACAAGAATTTTGTAAACCCTTAACATGCACACGTTTTGGTGGAAAGAATAAAGACCTACAGTACAATTAATCCTACTACTATCATCTGGTGCTCTCATTTGGATACATAGCCATTCAGAAGGCACAAACTCAAGACTCATGAAGTCTCAACCTCCTGCAGACATGGGTGGAAGGAAGGGAGAAAGCACACATATAGAAGGCATAGACACACAAATCTCTCCCGTAGCTTTTATTATATATTTGGGAAAGTGAAAGGGAGTAGGGGGGCTGTCCTTAAAAGGCATAGAATAAACAGATGCAAGACAATCAAGTATTCAGACGAAGAACTTCCTCAGTCCTGTGACCTTACAGCTTAGTGGGAGACACACTAATGTGAACTTCGGTATTCATCATTCTCTTCGTAATCAACTGGATGGATCACAGTTGATAGAAAACCTTTTAAGCCTTTGATCTGTTCTTAAGAGAAGCTGAAAATGGCCAGACCCTGTATGGTATGTTAAGATCAGGTACTGAAGTTCTAAAGAAGTCGTCTTTGACACATCTTCCCAAGTGAATGAGACACACAGGAAAGAAGACTAAGAACATCCTTTCCGAAAGAGATTTGCCCCTCAAACAGTCGTTTCACATATTTTTCTACACAGAAGATTTACATGATTGTTAAAGAAGGATTTTTTTTTCTATTACCTGGAAAATAATTGAGATAACTGATCAGCTATTCCTTCCTGAAACTCCTGCACCTCCTCTAGAGAATGGAGGAGTGCTGCCCTAGCACGACGCAAATGAGATCAATTAGTAAGGAAATTGCAGCCCACTCCTCTGCCTGGCCTCCGTGGTTCTCTCTCTCCCGAAAAAAGGGGTATGGGGCAGGTCCTGTCCTTCAAAAGCTCACATTGTCCGGGGCCCTGTGCATAAGCAAGAGCTGCCAAGGCCCCTTTCGGTGAGCAGATACACCGAACAGCTTCTCCCAAGCTCTCCATCGCCACGTCCCCGACCCTACGCCCCCGCCCTCGGGGTATGCCCTATGCTGAAAGCCCGAGCTCCTCCGCCTGAGGAGGCTCCCCGTCCCCCGAGGCCGGCGGGATGGGCGGCAGCCCCGCAGCGGCACCCCGGGACAGGCCGGGCAATCCCGCCCCTCGGCGGGACGCTCGGGGAGATCCCCC
>WBMY01007047.1:747233-927423 GCA_013397315.1 Donacobius atricapilla
CAGCCTCCCCTCGGGCAACCTGCCGCCCCTCCGGGCGGGCTCCCCTCGGGAGATTCGGTGAGCCCGTTCGGGTTCAGCGCCGGGTAAAGTCTCCGTGGAGCGAGTTGAGGGTGGGAGAGTCTCTCCGCGCCTGAAGGAAGTAGTTTTGTATTTCCCAGCCTGGAAAGTTTTTGTGGAAACTCCTTAGGCTAGAGAAAGCTCAAAGGGGAAAAAAAAAAAAANGTGATGCGGTCGGTGAGGCTTTGGCCGGACATGGCGGGTTCGCTGGCGGCGCTGGAACCGAGCGCGGCTCCGCTCCCTCCTCAGGGGCCGGGACGGGAGGAGTCGCCGGGGGGACGGAGCTGCGCGGGCTCCTCACCCCGCCGTGCCGCAGGCGGCCCCCNGGCAGCGAGGGGTTCGGAGCCGGCTGGTTGCTGCGATCGGGCTTCTCTTCGGAGTTACTTTTGTTTGAAAGCTCGCCAAAAATTTCTCGAATGTACATCACGGCCGCCACAAAAGCACTGTTGGTTTTCAGGTCTTTCAAGATTAGCCTCCCACTGTGCTGCTAGTCAGCCAGTGCTTCTTGGACTTACTAGGTGGCTCTGTCCTTGGCAGCCTGGGCTTTTGTATGAAGTTACTTGGGTTTTGTTCATAAAAATTAGAAACTGCCTTCAGGTGCCTTCTCCCAGGCTGGTACCTACAGCAGTAAACCCGGTTTCGTGTATCCCAGAGACAGAGTGCGAGCAGCAGCTCCTTGACGTCCTCACCTCCTGCTGCCCATTGCCGAAGTGCCGTCCCTGCCTCCCAGCTGTCTGCAACTTCCATTACTCCTTGCAACAGGGCTCTTCTCCTCCTCCCCAAACACACAGCAGTGATTAACGCAGCAAAAACGAAGGATTCCAGCAAACAAAGTTCTCGCTCTCCCAGTGTTGCCCTCCTGAGGAGCTGTCCCCCATCCATGAAGCCACTGAAATATTTATTGGGCAACTTAACGAGAAGCAGTATACAAATGATACTCAGCTCTGTCTGCTTGACAGGATGTGTAAGTAGGATTATCTGTTTATAATGCGTAAGGAAAATTGGTGTCAGAGGAAGAACATCCGGTGAAAGCTGAACCCAAATAATGCCTTTTGTGTGTGTGTGTATGTGTGTAAATAAGGCTTGCAACATGTAGGCTTGCTTTCTTCATAATACCAAGCTCTTTGAGGATACTGTTGTATTTGTATTTCTTGGCTCGTTCTGACCTGCTTTAGGAGTCCCAAATATCCATGCTGGGGAAATATATCATTGATGCATACAACCAATATCATCTACTACGTACAATAGCAGACTGGCATAAGAAGCTTTAGCATAAAGCTTCACACTATGAAAACACAAGGGTTGCTATCGGCCGCTGATACAGCAACACACACTGGTATTTTTTTATGCTGACTTCAGCTAGGACCTGGATTTCAGCACCCCATTTCAAGCTGCTATTTGGAGGAATTCCACTGAATTGGCCTGAGTGAATTAGGTTTCATCAGTTCTTCTTTGATGATGCCCCATCACTTTCTCCAGGAGCAGTGAAACTATCCTAACAGAGGAAGCTTGTGACTCTAGGAGTTACTGAGACCAGATTTGGGCAAAATCTCTTTCCTAAGGGAACAAAAAGTGACCTTGATCTTAGAGTCCAAAACCAAAAATAAATGTTGCCTTTTTTACAGCTTCTCTTGCTCACAGAAATCTCACAGTTTTACTCCACAGTTAAAAATACTCCTTATAAATGCTTGTTTGTAAGCAGAAATGGGCGAGAGAACTGATGGCAAAATATATTTTGATGATTGTTTGTTGCTTTTTAATTGCTTGGGAGACACTTGATGCCATTACAGCAAGAAGCTTAAAGCACTATGATAGATAGTATCTGAGCACCTCCCAAAGATTTGGAAATTGAAATCAAAATATTATCTCTTTTCCTTTCCAACCTGAATAAAACAAGTTTGATTAGTTTATAACTCATTTGTTTTTGTTTGTGTGCCTGGGTGTGCTTGAGAATGAAAGGAGAAAGGAATACATATCTAAAGAGAAACTACTGCTGAGGTAGGAGTCCTATATTTAGTGGAGCAGCAAACCTAAACAACATTCTTTTCTCTTGTGAAAAGTTCCTCCAGAATTTGGATCTAGCTCCTGTGAAAATGCTGTCTCGCATTCGCAAGCTCCCCGAAATTAACAGTATTTCACTGGTCTTCGGCTATCCTGGAAGGACAAACAAGCTAACAGATCTACTTCTTCCCATGTGTATTGTATAGCGCTGAAAACCTAGCCTCAGCGTGACCTCTGTAATTTATTATGTATATCATTTTCTTGCAACAGTGTCATTTCCACTCTCTGAGGTGCTTGTCACACTGTAATGGCTGCAGTAACCCACGCTGATCTGCTGGCATCCCTGCCCTTCCTCCTCGCTTCATGCTACTGTACACTATTAGGAGAGCCATGGGTTGGGGACACCATTAATCAGCTTCAGATCTAAGCCAGGTGTTTTGGCTGAATTTCAGGTCTATTAGAAAGCAGCCCATCTGAGGCACAAAACTGGTGAGAACAAAGCTGAGCATATGCTAATAAACTGTTGCAGGCTCATTACCAAGCATTTGAGGCCATATCTGCTAACAGCAACAAAAAACCCCTATCAACCATAATTTGGGAAGCTAAGGAGGCCAGTGAAAAGAAGTTGGAAAGAAGGAATAAGTTCGAAATAGGGCTGGGCATTGGAACACCTGAAGGGAATGGTAAGAGTGATGGGGCAAGGAGACAATTGGGAAGAAAAGCAAAGGCAGCAAAGCCACCTGCATAAGGCTGGGAAATGCTCTCTAAGTGTTGTATAAATTATTTAGAAGCAAGTTACAATCCAGATGTTTCACATGACCCATTTCACATTTAAAGGATCACTGTGATTTCATTTGCTATGAAGGGTTATAGTATTTTCCCCAGCTTTTCAGGGAAGTTGATTTTGATGTCAACCTCAGGAATTCAGCATCCATTTGAGTAGACATAAGATGTAGAAGAGACTGCAGGAAATAGAAAACACCAGCTTCCCAAATGTAGCTCTCTGACATTTGCCATGTCTATGGCCACTATGTGGTCCATTTCTTGCACACCTCTGGCAACAGAGCACTCCAGAGCAGGTGCACAGCTAGAACCAGGCCACTCACTGACCATATGCAGAAATCGAACAGTTAGTGATGCACTTTTGAGTAGCCTAATTTTGCCCAGCCTAGTACAACCGTGCCAGTTTAACTCATGTGATAATTTCAAAACCATGTTCAAAGAGTTTGGCAAAGATTTACCAATATTGTTTTTCTGTGGCCACAGTAAGAATCAACATAATTTACATCACCATAGCAACTTAATCAAAAATTTTATGACAAAAATGAACTTCTCCCAGCAACATCTCTAAGAAGATAAAGAAAATTTAACTGGAACAAAGAAAAATTATGGTTAAAATAACACTTGTCAGTGGAACGAAGTAGTCCAGGAGTGTGCTTCTTGTTACTCATTTGTGCTGTCAACAAGACCAGAAGCCAACAGAGGTAGGCAAGGTGGCCACATTGCTTGGCTAGAGGGGAAGGAGGCAACAAGATCACTGATCATTGCAATCTGGAATATTTCAGAATAGTCATGGAACACAGTGGAGTTAGGTTACTTTTTAAAGTGAAATACCCCTTCACTACTCCAAATGTGCTTGTTCACAGGTTTTCCTTTTGCTTCACTTGTATCCAGTTTCTAATCCTTCATACTTTTAGTACTCAGCTCCTTCCTTTCCTAATGATCATTATTTCATGTTCATTCTTTTTTCAAATACATCATCCTTATTCATCCAAATATCCGCCCTGAGTCTATGCATAATTTTCCCGCTGAAACAGGGACATTCAGCTCTTGCTCTGCACTCCTCTTATATCACCTGTGTTTCTTCCAGCTCCACACTGTCCTCACATCTATCCAAATTTATCAATCCTCAAATCTATTCCAACTCACTCCTTGCAAAGACAACTTTCTCAAGTCCATAGTGAGTCAGGGATCTCTTTCCCAGTTCTCTTCCCTCTTTCTGGAAATAGTGACAGCTTTCATGTTTTGTTTGTTCCTTTTGCATTTCCTCTTTTGTGCCTCTCTCTGTAAGGCAAATATCCAACTTCCTTCCTCATACACAGTATTCTAAGCTCTGCAGCTTGTGTCACCTTCTCATGCAGCTCCAGTTATCTGTCAATGTCTCTTGTGGTGCTGTTCTCTGAAAAGAAGCTGATTTTGTCAACAAAGAAAGCAGCCATCCAAAAGCTAATGTAATTTTGACATGAGAAAAGCATGTAGGAAGGGACAAAAGTGTGTCAGTATCGTTGCACAGGAGGGGAGCAATCAGAACTAGTTTTACTGTCTACACATTTGAGCAGGATATCTGGGTAGGAGCTCCCATGCCTCATGAGAGTATCTAAGTAGAGGTAGAAAAACAAATATGATGCTTCTGAATCTTCTTGCGTGTTCTAACACCTTTCTCCCCTTGTCCTGACATGAAACTTGCACACTGCAAGATTGATCATGTCATTAATGCTATAAGCAGGATTCCTACCTGGCGGGCAAATGCATGTAGTAAATGTCTTTGAGTGCGAGAGAGAAAGGAAACAAGATCCCTTACATTTTGTTCACACTTCCCAATGGATGTGTCAAACACTGACACCTCTGAAGAGCAAGAGGCTTGCTGTCTTCTGTGTCTGCCATGCACTGCCCATCAGCAAACATCCTAATGCACTCCTGCTGCTGCTCTTTCCTGCTGTGGTTTTTTACACATCCTTTCTCAGCAGTGGGCACCCTCACAGTAACTCGCGCAGATACTGAACAAGGAAAACCAAACCTTGCAACGCAGCCTCACCAGCATGGTAAGTGCACCTATACACTTCCCCAAAATTTCTGGAGACCATCTGTCCTACAGGAATAAAAGCGGCCCTGTCCCTGCTGGCGACAGTTGTCCTCATCCCTTCCCCTTAGTCTGATGTTGAAAACCAAGGGCCTTGCTGCCAAATGCTTCTCCCTGTCATTGCAGGCTGGCAGTGTTTGTGAGACTTGGCGGGAGGCAGCATTTGATAAGAATCCTTCTCTGGGCACCTCTGAGAGGGCACTGTCATTCATTTCACTGCCCTGCCAGTTCACAAACACCAAGCCAGCAGTGCAAGTACAGGAGGAACTGCATTCCTTTGGGGTTCCTGTAACTTGGAAGCAGCCCCTATCATTTCCTCCAGTCACCTCTGAGCCAAAAGCAAGAACACACTCCAGCCCCAAAGGAATATTTTTAAGGGAAGATATAAGCAAACAAACAGGGTATCAATGGAACATCCACTGCTGCCAAGCTAAAATTGGTACTTGTGTTCACACTCTTGCACACATATACGTGCAGCAGAGCTTAATCAATTCCCTCATTAATGTTGAGGATCATGTGCTCATGCTCTGTGTCTGGGAAAGCTTTACACCCACATGAATTTTGATGTGGAGCTGAAACAAAAATGTTGATGCTAGCAATGCCAACTATAGAGAGTAAATAGCTGGGGCCTGCCAATGCTGACTTGAATGGGGCTTCTCACCCAGAAGAAAACCTACATGTGAAAAGTATTCTCATGATCAGGTCTGTGCAGTAAAAGTAAATCCTGGTTTTCTTCCTCAAGCAAACAAATCCATTTATGCCAATGAGTTGGTTTCAAGCCTTGTATGGGTAGATCCCACTCCCTGGTCTTTATGTGAGATCTGAATCTTGCCCACTGGAGTGAGTCAGACTATCAGTGTTTGGCTCTGTGCTTCAGGGGTCAGTGACTGCATTTACATGTGGGCAGACTTCATGCTGATTAAATCAAACTACTGCACTGAAAAGAACATTAACTAAATGCTTCCTAACATTCTGATGGTGTATAAGCTATTCTGAATCTTAAAATCCATAGAGGATTTGTCCTAATTCATTCCAGTACACACAAGTACATAAACGAAAGTGCTTTATGTTTAGTAAAATGGAGGAAATGCATAAAAAATCATTGGGAATTTAAAATTGCTTTCTTTTTCAGGATCTGAGAAGCAAAGGATGGTGAGTAATATTGGAATGAATGTTCTCACCTTCTCTGTCATCCTGTTTTCTAGTTTTATTTCTTAGAACTCAAAAAGCAATTTTTTCTTAGTAGCAGTGGCACAGCAGGCTTGTCTTGGTAATGTACTTTAGCCACGAGCCTTGTCTAGAAGTGACTGGATTACATGTTTTGCTTGTCTTCTCCACTGAAACCAGGGACAGATGGAGGCTAGATGTTAATATCAGGGACACAGCACTCACTTCACAACTCTGTGCAAAGGACCCACTTTTCTGACAGCCCAATGGCCATGAGCAGATCCCTCAGTGGAGGGCCAAATGCAGGAGAATGCATACTCATAGTCCTAACTCAGGTTGTGCTTCCTCTACAACTCCCCACTGCTTGTGCCTGATGTTGAGGTGCCAGAGAGGGGATGAGATGATATGCTGGGAACAAGGGAGTTGCTAGCACTACACCAGTGGAGTGGCAGAGGGCCTACAAGAAGGGTAAAATTTCCTTGGTATCCTCCCAGCAAATCCGTATCAGTTTAAAGCTACAAGTGAACCTGGCAACAAACTTCTGTGACTTCAGATCATAAGTCACCCACTGTGTTGAAAGCTGTTTGATGTGGATCTCTCTGCTGGCAACTGGCTGCAGGCCAGCAAACTCACTTTCTATGGATCACAAAATACCACAGTTTTTACTAGTCACTTTTTTTCTGAAGGCAGGAGCTAAGGGTAGTAGAGGATCTGTGTTTTTGATGCATGCATCTACCTGGTTCTTCTCTTTGGACCACCTCTGTGTGCTTTCAGTTAGGAATTAAGCCCGCCTTTGCCTTTCACACAGCATCCCTTTTCAATGGAAATCCAGACATGTTGGCAGAGATTGCTACCAGAGGAGTAAAGAAGGAATAATGATCCAAAAGAAAGTATTATAGTCTGTAAAATTGCACTGGGATAGTCCCAAGTTAAACAGTAGCCCTGCATGTGTTGATATTCACTTTTAATGTTCTTCAAGAGAACCTGTTCATTGCTAGACTTTGTGTATTGCAATAGCATTTGAAACCTAGGAAGAACTACAGAAGCAAGATGCTGATGAACATTCTGGGCACCTGTTTTTTAACCCTCACAACCAAAAAACCAGTGAATGATAAAAAGCAAAAATGGATATCAGATGCATTGAAGTTATTTAGATTAGATAACATGGTTGGAAGAAAGAGAAGGTAAGTAGTTTGTGCAACATCTTGTTGACCTGAAAGATCAGACGCCTAAAAGAATATTTTACTATGAACAGTTGTAAAGAAAACAATAGTGTGGGCAGGTAAAACCACCGATCAAATACTTTGCAGGTCCATATTTCATCACATGGCAGTATGCTTTCAGATGCCAAATTCTGTTCCTATTGAATCTATGGCAAAATGCCCACTGACTTCAAACAGAATAGGTTTTGTCCCTCTAAGCTGTGAGTATGGCCAGCAATACTAATGCAGAATAGAAATAAATTGTGTAGGTGAAGAGCAGGGAGTTGGTACTGGAAATTTAGTGCCTGCCTGTTCTTAATCCTTTTACTTTCAAATTAACAAAACCCTTTCACTCTTACAACATTACATCAATCATTGGGGTTTTTGATCCACAATATTTTACAGTCCATTGGCTGAAGTGATTAATGCTAATAAACTTTATTTAGTAAATAGTTTTTTAAATAGCTAACCCAAGTTTTCAGAAGCATTAGAAACACTGTTTTCAAAACAGAACTTTTTGATTTTGCAGCCAGTTTTGCTCAAGAAAGACCTTTAAACCTTCTCATTGGTATTCTCTGTCTTTTTACCTCCTCCTCTGTTCCCTGATATTCCCTTTAGTGAACTTTATCCAAAGCTATATTCTTAAACCTTATCCTGAAAGTGGATTTGATAAGTTTTTGTAATTGATTGCCAGGTCTCAGCATTATAGCAGGTATCTGTGCATGGACATGAAAATGCATATCATAAAATGAACTCCTGAACTTTTTTTGCATTAAAGTAATTTTGCACCAAAACAAGTAAATTGCCAGCAGTGTATCTGTAGTATTTTAAAATCAGATAAAAATAGGATTGCTAAATTCTTTAATTAACATAGCTGAAAGTTAGCCAAATCGGCTTTGGACACAGCAGGAGACGTACAGTTTGTCCCGATTTTGTGGGGAATGAAAAAATGTAATACTTGGCACATGAACTAAACCGTGCTAACTGAAAATGTTACCAAAACATATTCAACTAAATAAAATATGGTGGTTTACCAGAGATTAGCCCACATATTTTAACAGAAGAGAAGAGCATATTTTTAAAGTTGTAGGTTACTGAAAGAAACAAAATCTAGAGAAAGTGATTATCAGTGATATGAAAACTTCTAAGAAAACTACTTACATATTGAAATCAGTGAGGTCCTTTGGCCAAACTTGGTGTTCTCACTGATCGAGACTAACAGCATCCCCTATGAACAGTTCTGTTCATTTGGGAATCCAGTCTTTTATGGCAAATTAAATCTCAAGGCATTTCAACTGGAGTGAACATTTTCCATTGCCAAGATGCTAAAACCCACCACTTTCTAATTTCTGTGTGCCCATTTGCATGAAAAGGGTTTTGATGAGGTTAGAGGTATAATGGGGATAAATTCTTTATCAAACAAAAACAAACAACAACTGAGTAAACATCATTACTGCTTACAAAACCTAGACTAGATGTAGTACCTGCCTGTGTATAATGGAACTTCAGTGTCTTACTAAGCAGATACTTTCTTTTAGAAATTTTAGGGCAGAATTCTGTCATTCTCAGATGCACATCCTTAAGCCAAGAAACTCTCATGAAGAAGTTATGAAAAGCCCAATTAGAAAACCTTTGATGAAATCAGATGTGGTTTTCAAAACAGCCCTATTACAGAAAGGTAAAACTGATTTTTCCTGAGGCAGTGAGGACTGAATCCAGAGAAATTCCTTGAGGAAGGACACTGCTACCCTTCCTGCAAAGCTTTACTGTTTTAAATTGCAGTTCAAATTCCTGCTAGTAAGGTGAGGGGGGATACTCATTAAATTAGTTTATGTGGCAGCTCCCCATTCACTTTTCTGTGGACAGCCCAGCTCAGCTTGGGAGTAACACTGGCCCCTGTATGAGAGGGCTGTATGGAGACAGCTACCAAATTTACTTCTTTTGGCCTTTTCTGTCTTTAGAAATTACTTCTTTTTTCCTCAAGAATTTTATTATGAAGACTGCCTCATTCCCAGATACAACATCTCATGGTTTTGGAAGGAACAGCTACCTGCAGAACTTTTCTAAATTGCCACATCCCTTGGTGTTTCTCTAATCCAGATCATTTTATTTCCTAGAAAGTACAGCTCATCCTTTCAGAGGGCTGAGTTTTCCTTGCATGGATGATTTGCCTGTTAAAGAACTTGCTTTCAGAGACCACAATATAACATGGGCACCCTTAGGCAATAGCTCCCAAAACTGGCATTCTGACCAAAATTAAGTTAGATAGTCCTGGGGCTGTGAGCCAGTCTGAAGGGGAACTTGCAATGAGAAGAGGAGTTACTCAAAAGTCAGCTGGACTGCGCCTTACTCTTTTACCAAGTTCCATCTTTCTCTCACGTCTATGACATGTATTCTATTGTTGCAGTGGGTGAGGATTATAATAGCTCATCCATTTTACAGACAATAAACATCAAGACAGGAGGAACAAAGACAAGAAAGGCCCTGCAGATTAGAGGGTGAGGCAGAAATCTTGCTTTTCCTCAAGTCAGGGCCACTGATTCACTTTGCAGCATACTCCAAAGAGCTGTGATCTCTTTAGGTGAGACATGATTTTTGGGCATCGTTCCTCAAAGATCCTCAGATCTCTTTACTACACCAAACCCATACTCCTTTGGTGGGGGAGGTAGGATGACTCAGTCACTCCACAGGCTCTCTGTTGCTTCTCCCTGATACACACTCTCAAGAAAAGCAGAATGCATCCATGTTCTGTGGTAAACAAAGGGATGTGTGGGAGCATTTGTCCCCTCAGAGACTTAGAGATATTGCATGGGTTGATGGAACAGAGCTGAAAACAAAGACCTAATTCCAGTGCTCCTGCAAACCATCTGGCCAGCACTGTCTCTTAAGAAAACAGACTGGAGGAATGTAAACATATGTTTGGCCCATGAAGGAGTCGTTACATAAATGTTAATTATGAAGAGGATTTCCCATGAGTACAGAGGCTTTTGACAGAACTTTTGATTCCATGCAGAACACAAGTCTCAGGAGTCACATGCTCTGTCTTAGAGCTGTGCTGACACTTCTCTGAGCCCAAAGAAGCAGCAAGGGCATTTGCTGTAGCACAGGAACAGAACAAGCTTTAATGATTGTAAGTGAAGTTTGCACAGCATCATGTCGAAGCATCTCTGTGTAATTAAACAGTTACACTGATCAGAACATGTGGATATCTAGCTATGATCCCAAAAGGGTGAAGCAGCTTCCCTTAGGTCACTTACTCAGAAGATATCTGAGCATTATCATATCATTTGGCATAGCAAGGGTATGGAGCCATTGCATTTTTGCTGTTATGGCCCTGAGATTCTTCTCTTCGCTTTCAACATTTTGAGCTGTTATGATGTGACTTTCATGCCTTTTTCCTCCACAGTCAGGAGGAATTCAAGTTGAACTGACCTTTCCAAAGGGATACTGAGATTCTCACATGGCTAACATGACTCCAGACTTCCGCAAAGATCACAAGAACAGGGGACAACCTTAGGCTTTCTTTGCTGTGAATAGTGCCATTTAGTGAAGGGAGTGACTCACCATGTCCAAAGTGAAGCTTGCCTTCAAACCATTGGGGTGAAGGCACCAGAGGACCAGCTTAATAGTCACCCTGTTTGCACTGTTTAAACAGACACGGTGAATCTCCTCTTCTTCTCCCACTAAGGCCATCCCTTCCTCCTGTACCACCCTTGTTCATGCAGCACTTGTTCCTGCTGGGTGATGAATCTGACCAGGGAACTTACCTGACTGAAAATTATGGCTGATGTTTATCTGGCCTTTTTTGTAGTGTTACTTTTTCAGTTGCATCAGAGTTTCCTGTTCCAGTTTGTGATGTGGCTCCAAAGTCTGTCAGCAGAGTAGAGGCAATGAGAAGTGGAAATGTCCAGGCAAGAGTTGGAATTCGGGAATATGAAAACTGTGGGTCTTTGGTGTCCAGTGACTGAATACTGAGCCATGCTTTGGGACTGATACTTTCTGTCTGCCTTGCCTGTTAAACTCTTACTGCATGTTGTGCTCTATAAATAATGTCTTTTGAAACTGCAGCAAGCCTGTTTTAAAAGAGAAACACAGTTACTGAATTTCCACTATGATTTATCTGCCAGCCCTCCTCCCTCCCCAATGGCTGAACATCTCACTTATGTATTTCACAAATGTGAAAGAGAATACTCCACTGCTTTTCCTCTATTCTTAAATGAATTTGTGAGAATTCAGCCTTTCAAAATTACTAAAAAGGCAGCAGGACTTCTCCTCAGGAAGAAAAAGAGTGATCTAGATTTAAGGCTTTAGGGGGTTTCAAACAGTGAGAATGACTCAAAACATTTTAAACCAGGCTTCCTAAGTAAGCTTTTCGCTGATTTTTTTATTTATCAGGATTTCTGACCACATCCAAGAACTCCAGAGGAGTTCTGTACTGGCATTGGAGAGAGTTTGTAGTCAAAATGTAAATGAACACTTTGTCTTAGTTAGGTTATTAATGCTGAAAATAACATTTTTATTCCAAGTAGTAAAATATGAGTTACAATTCTGAAGATGACACAATTCAAAGCATATTTATTTGCAGTAAAAATCTGCCTCTGAAAGAGGAAATAATGGTTTGTTCATTGGCTCTGAAATATACTCAACAGTGTCAGAGGGCCAGTTTTTCCAAGAAGATGATTCTGTAAGTGCCATTGGTACCCAAAGAGCAGGTGATATATTATGTATCCTTGATCAGCGGCTTCCAGCTACATTACCTGTTCTCCTAGTGATGTAATAACAAGGAGTCAAACCCTCAGCTGTATTTAATACTGACTCACAAGCCTTTGTCACAGGCAAGCATGATTTCCTGCTGTCTTTGACACCCAGGAAAGAAGGATGACTGAGACACCTATAAATCTCAAAGTCCTGTTTTAGACATAACAGCGAAGGAGACAATATTATGACAACGTAGCATTTACATGGTCAAAGTACTACGGTTGTAATAACATCTCAAACACCCTCATAAAGCTAAGGAGTAAACACTATTATCTCCATAAAGAAGCTAGCCAAAGGTGATATGCCCTGGAATTTATTTTGCCTAAGTTTAAAGTCTTCAGTTTCCCTCTCGAAACTAATATGTCATTGAGAAGCAAACTTGTAGCAGAAGTAAGGATACTGGGTCTTGCTTGGGCTTGAATCCCCATGCCACCTCATAGCTATCAGCATTTCCTGTCCAAGAGGTAGCTGGAAGCTGTATCAAAAGCTGGAGTTCATTAAGTTGTGTTGGCACAATGGACCAGCTGTCTGGAATTTGTCTCCTGCAAGCTGTCCTTCATTTGGTGTGTCCCTGAAGTGAAGTAATCCTTGTTTCCACTTCTGATGATAAACCACAAGTTAAAACAAGCAGGTTTTCCTTGAATGCCAACCAGCTATTATTATACAATTTGTTATCAGATCAAAGCAAATATGACCTTAGCCCTTGGACAGTACATCATAGTGCCATACCTTTCACATGGAAAGGAGGAGGAAGGGGGAGGAGAATACATATCCTGCTTTGCTCTCCAGATGTGACTGCAGGTACTTTAAATCATAATTATGGAAGATGCTAAGCTCTTTGACTTTCATACTGATGGGGTGTCTCCTCTCCTCAGTCCATTTCTGTGTGCTGTAAGTATTGCTCTCCATGTAGCACAAAAGCAACTGATTCACAGCCTTGCCATCTAATGACTCAGAAAGGAGTCTGAGGACAGATAGGAGCCATACCCATTTCTGAAGTCACTTGCTCAGCAAATCAGTACAGGTCGATGCTGCCTTTATACCTTCGCAATAGTCCTTGCTGCACCTGAGGGATCATGTTGTGACAGGCGCCCTTCCCTTAACCTTTCCGTGCCTTGTGAGACACAGACAGACCAGAGTTCAAACTTGCCACCTGTAGGAAGCCTTGGCCAAGAAGAGAGGATACTTTGCCAAGCTGATAGCTCTGTTGTTAACATTTATAATTCTTTGCATTTTACATTAAAGCCCAGCATCTGGAATTTAGTGGTTATGTGAGAAATTCGACTTTTATTTCTTTGAAAGGCTTCTAGTGTTCAGGTTTGCAAAGAAAGTACTTCTGAATTCAGGGCTCAGAAGTTAGGAGGAAGGGGAACCCCTCTCCATAATTGCTACCTATAGGAAATGGTGAGATTTTTAAGCAAATTTCATAATAATGAAATATGAATCATGTTTGTTTAAGATCTGGGGTGCTGATACTGCCTCTTTAAATGTCCTTTGCATAGTCCCACAGACACCTTCACATCTGGTCACAGACCCAGTGTACAGTTTGTGTTATTTAATAGTTGTACAACAGGTTTCTTGATACCTGCTTACATCTCAAAAGTCATGTCAGGTAGGCACTTCTTGCACCTCCACAAGTAGTTATTTTCCTTCCAAGTGAAGGAAGAGCTTTAGGCCAACGTGGATGGCACATCTCACAGGTGGTGGCTTTTCCCTACTTTTTCAATACAGTGTTCTCAGCAGCATCAAAAGCAAGCTCAGTACATAGCATTCTGATTCTTAAAATGATTTTTTGCTGTAAGGCTTCAGCTCAGCATCACTTGGGCTCTAAAGGTGTTCTCTTTTTCACATGCTGTTCCCACTTTTCAAGATAGCATTTTGAGCAAATACAGATATGTTACAAACTAATTTATCCCTCACAATCCCCCTCAGAGCCATGCAAATGTGTTTTATTACCCTTCCTTTACTGACAGTGAAAGCAAGATATGGAGATTAAAGGCAATATTCTCTCCTTTGTTTTTGTTCTTGGAAAAGAGCCAAATTTATTAAATTCTAGCTGAAGGTGGGGGTGGAAGTCAAGATGTGGGGACTGGTCTGGGACAAACTCCTCCCATTCCCTGAAGCCTGTTAAAAGCAATTCTGCCACAACCTTTGGAGATCAGGTCTCTGGGAGGTCCTGGAGATGACAAAAAGAGGTAAGAGGGAGCTTTGTGATGATATAAATTTTCCATCAGTCTGAGATGAAGGTTGCAGTTTGTCACTGCAGAGACAGAGAGTTTATGAGGAGCCTGTATTTACAAGAGCAGTGAGGTGGCTGTGAGAAGTGACAGGGCTTCAAGTTCACTGAACTGAAGTGGACCTTGAGAGGAGGGGCTGCTGTTAAGGAATTGGGATCAAACACCATGAAAAGCAGGATGGTAGAAGGTTTGCTGTGATACCAGTGAGCCCTCCCTGCTCTTGCTGCAGCTGAATTGTTCCTGGCTTGTAGAGGGAATGGCCAATCCATTAGGAAAGAGAAAATTACACTGATTAAATCAAGCAGAATTTAGAATGCACTTGCAAAGACTGTAACTCCCAGTGAATAAGATATGTCATCCAAGTATGGTGGGGGCCAAAACAGGGCCTCTAACTTATATCCTACTGGGAATGTCAGAGCGATAGACAGGTATTGTCCCCACCCACTTAGGACAATGCATTCCTTGTGGGATCTGGATAGGATTCCCCAAGAGAATTATGAATTCTATGTTAGATGAAGAACTCCTGTACTTAAAAAAAAACAACGGAAAAAGTGTCCAACTGGTACATGGCAGAAGGTCTGTGTTCTTACACCTAAATTTATGCCACAAACTAGTCTTCATCCAGCTGACTGTCTCAGTAAGGGCTACAAGTTCTGGAAAGGGAAGGAGATGCCTTTATATATGATCTATTTAAGACTCAGTTGATCCACCACTGTCATTCCAGAAGAGTAGAGAGAAATACATGGCTCCTCTGAACTCTAATTCTGTAATTTGTTTGGGATTTAGAAAACAGGTGATAGATGTCTTCTAAATGTCAATGACAAGATAGATAGGTGTCCTTCTTTAACCTACCATTTTGTTTTCAAGTGCCACTGTCTGTTTACTGTCTCTTCTTATTTCTTGTGTTCAGACTTGAGAAATAAAACCTGCTGGCATATACAGCACAGACAGCCCTGATCCCAGCCATGATCCCTGACTTCCCTGACTCAGCACTCCCAGAACTATACTAGGAACAGTGTCAAGCTCTGTTGAAAACTTATGCAAAGAGGGTCCAGTCATCATTCACATAGCTCTGTGCCTTCACTTCCTATATCCAAGGGAGTCATTAGCCCAAATGTTCTGTCCTGAGAATTGTATTTTTTCCTCTCTTCCTGTTTTTTTCGCTGATGTTTTTTTAGCCTGTTATCTGATCTTTCAGTTTATATTCTGATATAATGTCTCTGATCATTGTGGAAAAAAAGTGGAAAAAATCCCACTCAGGCAGTGCATTTTTTTACGGTAAGTGTGATGAGGTTGTCCAAAGAGGTTGTGGATGCCCCATCTCTGGAAGTGTTCAAGGCCAAGCTGGACAGGGCTTTTAGCAACCAGGTCTAGTGGGAGATGTCCCCGCCCATGGCAGGGGGTTTGGACTAGAGAGTCTTCAAAGGTCCCTTCCAACACAAAACATTTTATTGTTCTATGATTTTATTACAGAAATACATTCATATAGCAGCTCATAAGAGAATTATGCCTTTTCTGCAAGATGAGAGCTATCACATATTTAGATAAGGCTTGTCAGTCTGTGTTCCATTTTTTTTTGTTCCCACAGAATTTCCTCCTGCAGCTGTACTTTTCCCCTCACCTTTTTATTTACCTTTATCTCAACTAAGACTCCACCACAGCGTTGGACCTCCTCACCTACCTCCTTCTGGCCCTGGCCAAGCCAGTCAGTTGTGTTAACAGGACTGAGCTTACTGATCCTCAAATTCGTAAGGTTTCTTTTCATTTGTCCTTCTGCTCCTGGACAGAACAGCACTGCTGTTCCAGCCGCTCCTCAGAGTGCTGGAAGTGTTGCGAGTCCTTTGCTCTTTGTCCTTCTGCAGTTCCTTACTTGTAATTTTTTAACCATTTATTGCCATGTCTTTCTTTTCAGCCATTGTTCCCTCCAGTCCTTTGGCTTTTTCTTTTCTCTGCCTTCTCTCTTTTTTCATCCCTTCTTAGTTTCTGAGGGACTGCTTTGATGGTGTTTCAGACTTGGACTAGACTCTGTCCCTAAGACACTGGGACAAAAGGGACAGTGGTCAAACCATTAAATGATGAACAATCTCCTGTTTGTTTCACACCTGGCCTCTCCTAACTTCACCTCATGGCCCATGCTCTTGCACTGAAAGGGACAGTGGCCTAAAGAGTTCATCTGTTCAGTGTCACCCAGAAACCACAGGCAGGCTTTGGAGAGCTGTCAGGCCTTGTGTGATTTAGGCTGGATAGTCAATGTAGGACAATTCCCTTGCTGAGAGCACAACAATATGAAGCTTTTGTGGAATGCAGGAAGGGGATAAAGACAATGCTCAAATAAAAATCAGAGGTGTGAATGACATGAAGATATTATCTTTGTCTCTGCACTCCATTCACAGCTTCATTCTTCTCCACCTCTCTCCCCACCAAGGCCATAGTGTCTGTCCATTGCAGTGGGAAGCTTCTGCTGACACAGATGGGACGGCGATGATGTAGTGATAGTGGAATTTCCAACTCCTTACACAACTCTGCATGTAAATATGGGGAGATGCTTTCTCTGCATATTTAAACACATAGCTCTTAAACCAAGGTAAGGACTCTCTTCACATCCCTTATACATGCATATATGCCCTCTTTTTCTTAGTCAGACTTTCAGATAGCACATTCTCACTGCCTTGTGCTTGCAGTTCATGCCACATTGGTCATCCCAGTGGATTTGTGGCTGCTGTGCATCACTGGAATAGGGCAGCCAACATGCATTCTGGAGGGAACCTGAGCAGCTGAGAGGAAGATAATTTACTTTTACAGAATCATAGAGTCACTAAGGTGGGAAAAAATCAGTGAGTCCACCCATTAGCCCAGAACTGCCAACCCCAACACTAAACCATATCCATAAGTGCCACATCTACATGTCTTTTTAACCCTTTAGATTAAAAATAAAAAATTCCTAACATCCAATCTAAACCTCCCCTGGGACAAATCAAGGCCATTTCTTCCTATCACTTGCTACCTGGGAGAAAGGACTCACCCCCACCTCACTACAACCTGCTTTCAGTTGTAGAGATTGATGAAGTTTCCTTTATGGTATTTTTTACATGCAGGGCTCCATGTGAAATAGCTATGTAGCTGTAATGGGCCAGTCTCATACCATTTACAGAGCTGTTTAAACAAAAGCTCGCAAACCTAAAACACTTAAATCTGGCTGCAATTAAATTTGATATCTACCTGCAGTCACTGTTGGAATCCTATGGCTTTTCCAGTGACTGCTAATGAGTGATGAGGTGCCCAAAATGAGCTATTCCCTGGGTCATATAACCCACACACTACTATTGATCTTGTTAACATAGATTTTGGTGAGTGCAGTTGAATATGCTGCCTTGAGAAATGCTTTTTTCAGTGGATGCTAATGCTGGGCTACCAAAAAACCCATAGGTACAGGAAAGGCAGATTATGTTCTGCAAATCATACATTGGGATCTAGCCAAGTACAAAAGAAACTAAACAAGAGCTGCAGCCAGGCCTTTGAAGTAAAACAGTGTGAAACATTTGCTTCTGTTAAAAATACTCCAACTACTTTTTTTTGTGTGTGTCAGTCTTCCTTCAAAACCATTTGCCTCTATGGCTTTTTTTTCCCCCAACTTGGGACACAAAATATACACTCTGGATGGCTGCCAAAAGGGTGAGGCAGCTTCTCTTAGGTCACTTAAAGAGGACATCTGAGCATTATCGGTTGGATTTTGTCATGCAGTGAGGGGAATATAAGATTTTTCTGCTTCTCCAGTGGTACAGCTCTTGCAATACTTCAAGCAGACTGTGTTTTCATAGCTTGTTTTCAGAAGGGGCTCTATGAGCTAGCCAGAAAACTAAAGCCAAACTGGTTATCTCATACAGCTTGCAACATTGCTGAAAAGCCAGTTCCCTTGCGGCTAAGATTTTCCAATGATACTTGAAGGCACTAACATCTTTAATATCTGAGTGGCCTCCACAAAATATCTCAGAAACTCTGTTTTCAGAAAAACTGTGCTCCTCTTCTGTGAAATTGAGCCTTTCGCGGTTGTCACAAGGTAAATGCGCAATAACAAAAATCACAGACACTTAAAAATCTTAGCTAAGTTATTCTTTGACCTTATAGTTATTATGTATGTTTTAAAAGACCCTGCAAACTTGTTTGAATTATTAGAATCTACCAGCACTAATCCTGAAGCCTCCTTAGATCTGTCATTGAGATGTGGATTTAAGCAAGCAAATAAGAACCTATTTAATATGGAAATTGGGAGCACTTCAGCAGAATTATCAATGCTGACTTTAGCTTATTTCCTTAGGTAAACATGAGTAGTATCTTCCCTCTCCCATTAACTTTCTAGCTCCTCAATAAAACATTCTAGAGAATTAGATTCTTCTCTGTTGCTGGTTTGTGCAGGAAACATTTAGTGCTGGTGAATAGTAAGTATTTTCCATATGCAAATTTGCTCATTTGCTGCCCCTTACTTCTTGTTCAGGGAAAGGGTCATTTATTCTGCTTACTGCTTTCCCTCAGAGCTATTCAAATTAACAAGATGTTAAGTGTTTTACTGAGGAGGGTCTATAATTTCCTCAGCCGGTACAGCTGGAAAATCGACATTATTTATTCTCTGCTCAGAAATTACTGGGACAGAAACATACATTTGCTATGTAAAATACATTGTTAGTTTCTCAGCATGTATCATGATGCTGGTCAGAGTTAAGAGGGTTAATGAAATATTTAAAGTGAATTTTTGCATAGCTTTTTTTTCAGTACTGCAACGGATAAACCACAAAGCTAAGAGCGTGTTTATGTAAGGCATTTAATCAGGTGTTTTCATCCTATAGAATGTATAGAGGCTATTATCAAGATGTTTTAACACCACTTGAATGAGATTAGGCTCTTTATAAATACTCTTTTAAAGGCAAATTTGAAATTTGCTTCTAAAGTTGTATTGCTGTATTAATAAGCAACAGAGCTGATGGCTCTCTGAGTTTGCTTTGGTTTATACTATTTTTGAGACCAAACTGGCTGTAGTTGCTTTTGGGCTTGAGATTTTTAGAGGAGATGCATCTGTGTCACACCTGTCAGTCCAAAATTCAGTGGAGCTCAAGAGCTCTGAGCAGGTTGTGTATAACAAAGGCAGTATTTTTGACTAGGTCCTCTGGTCCAAGACATCCAGACCAAGGCATTGTGTAATGTTGACTTTTGTCTTCCTCGCAGAACTCCTTGAGCAATGGAATTTCTTGAATATCATCAAAAGAAGTCAGACCCAGATGCGGATTGTTCCTGTTTGATATGCCAGGAGTGAAGCTAGCTTTCTGTAGTTTCCCATGCTGTGGTGAGAGAAGGATTAAAAATGAAGGTATTTAAACACTGCAAAATTACACACAAATAAAGCAGTAGATGTATTCAAAAGGGCTCTTTACAAATAAACAAGTAAACAAAGAAGAAGTCACTGCTTTGACAGAGCCAGGCTTGAAAAGAACATGCCAAGATCAAATAACAGCTGTACCTGCTGGAGCTGGAACCAAAACAATCTGGTCCACTTCATTTTCTGCTTCACAAACAAGGATTTTGATTGATAAAAATGCTCTTAAGCCTTTTTTAGCTGTGTGGCAGATAAAAGATTGCTCTGAAGTGGCTTTACAGGAGCAGGCTGTGCTGGTGGAGCATGGTGACAGTTTGACTTTTTTCTAGGCAGTGTGTTTGGTGCCTGCTGATCAGGTATAGAAGCAGAGAATGGGTGGGAAGGGACCTTTAAAGATCACCTCATCCCAGCCTCCCTGCCATGAGCAGGGACATCTGCCTGCCCTCCCTCCAGCTTCCAGCCCCATCCAGCCTGCCCTTGAAAGTTTGTAGGGATGGGGAATCTACCATTTCTCTCTGCCAGTGTCTCACCACCCTCACAGTATCCTAATATCTAATCTAAACCTGCCCTACTTCAGAAACTCAATTTCTTCTTGTGCTGCACTACATGCTCTTGTCAGAAGTCTCTCTCAATCTTTCTTGTAAGCCCCCTTTTACTGGAAGGTTGCAATAAGGTCTTTTTGAAGCCTTATCTTCTCCAGGCTGAAAAACCTCTTCTCTCAGCCCTTCCTCACAGGAGATGTACTCCAGCCCTCTGATCACTTCTGTGGCCCTTCTCTTGGCCTGCTCCAACAGGTTCATGCCTTTCCTCCATTGATGGCTCCAGGGCTTGATGCAGTACTCCAGGTGTGGTCTTACCAGAGTAAGATTTGAGAACCATCTGAAAGTCTGGAAAAAAAACCCCTTGTGAGTCTAGATATCTGTTTTATTTCTATTCTATATTTAGAGTCAGGAGCTGCCATCTTCAGTGAACTCATCATCAGCAGGATGCGAATTTTATGGAACAAGTTTCTGACCCTGTTTCTGCTGTGGTAAAGCTGAAGTAATTCTGACTGTTGGGGTGTTTTGCCATGGGTGAGCACTTTTGGGCATTTAACTGTTTATTTAGTTCCTTCAGCAGAATGACTGATGTCAACAGCAGCCAAGCGTGGCCTCAGCTGGCTGGTTATTAGATAAAGAAGACAAGATTGCAGTTTTGGGGGAATTTGGCACACAGACAGCACCACTGATCTTCTCACAGTGGTGCAGTGTAGAAAGATTAGCTGCTGCGGTTACAACAGTACAGGAACCTTGCATCTGAGACAGAGATGGTTTAACTTGTGTATATTTAGAGGCATCACAATCTATTTGTTTGGGAATTTGATTGTTGCTTAACTTTTAAAAGTTTGTAAATCAACTTTCTTCTTTCTTGCAACACAGAATTTTTCAGCAGTTTCAGGAAAAGAAATATAAGGCATGGGATCTTGAACGGATACGGTTTTCTCCAGGATATAAAAAAAATTGGAGTTATATAGGTAGCAACAACAAAAATAAATGAAAATTTTACCTTAAATGCTGGAAAAAAATGCTTTAAAAATGGATGAAGACCCATTTTTTGTTCACTTTATGTAAGACTTATTCAATCTCTTTTCCAGGATAAATGTAAACCAGACAAACTCTTTTTAAATCTTCTGCAGTTATCACGAAGAAACAAAGAATGACATCAGGCTTAAAAATCTCTGCCTAGATTATCCACTGAGAAATATCTTGCTAAAACCAAAATTTTTCTCACCAAATTTGAGAATTGTGGTCATCTGTAATTGTAAATAAGCCAGCCATGCTAGTTGGGGCTCTCAATATTTTTAGCATCATAACTATGCACAACATATGTCAGTGTGTGCCTCAGCAAAACTGGACAACAGGAATGCGCCAGCTTAAAAGGAGGATTGCATTACTCATAAAAGGGAAAAACCTGTTCATTTTAAATGGTTTCATTTGTATCTCACAGCAGATTACATTCCTTCAAAATCTCCTCAAGGGAGTGAGGCATCATGAAACCTTTCATCAGGGGCCTCAGACTGGGCTCTGCTTCAAACTTCTTCAGAAGAACAGAACAAACATCCTCCTTCCACGGAGCGGGATGTTTTCCAAAGGTAGAACAAGGTATCCTCTGTACCTCAAAGGGAGGAAGGATCACATAACACCAGGCATAAATGTGAAGTTACCAGTTTTCACAGGCTTTTATATTATTATTACTTGTTTAAACCAGGAAGCTTTCCCACATCCCAGTTAGAGCTATGAAGTTCTATGGTTTTTCTCTGCTTTTCTCTTTCTGACATTCAAATCCCACACTCTTGAACACAGTCATTATGTGTTGGGCACCTTAGCAGATAGAGAGTGGCTGGTAGAACATTTCACTCTAATAACAGCCCTATGACAAGTACAAAAACGGTGTATGTGGAAAATTATTTATCAGGAAGCATTTGATGTGTTTTTAGGTTTTCCTTTAAAGCAATTTAGTGGCTGGAAAGCAAGGGAGAGGAGATCAAGTTCCCGGCACACTGCCAGTAACTTCTCTGTAGACTTCAGCTTTGGAATCAGCCACACATGAGCTTTTTCAGAGTTGTTAGCAATTCAGATCAAAATTGAAGCCTCTTTCTTATCACACTATACAAGCAGCAGTTCCTGCCATTTTCTTCCCTTAACTCAATACCCTGTTGTTAATCCTGTATCAGGCATGTGAGCAGGCTGCCCAGGGAAGTGGTGAAATACTCATCCCTGGAAGTATTTAAAAGGCATGTGGACATGGCACTTGAGGACAACATTTCATGGTGAACATGGTGGTACTGGGTTAATGGTTGGACACTACAATTTTAGAGGTCTTTTCCAACCTAGACAATTCCATGATTCTAATCAACTGAATGAAAGTTTGTATGAAATTTGTCCTATATTGATCACTCTCCAGAATGAAACAGGTTGGTATTGTTGCTGTAGAGTTCACCAGGGGCATGGAACAAACCATAGCAAGGGTCTTTTTCTCTAGCAAACTCCCTAAGTTTAAGTAGCTCACACTCTTCTGGCCTTCTCTGTTCTTGCTTTAATGGTTTTGCACATTTTGCCTGCATATGCAAAATACTTAGATGTTGTTTAAAGCATTTTGGAAAATTAATTTTTTCATTCATGCCCAAGAGAGGAAAGGGCATGATCAGCTCAAGGTATTAATAAAAAGGAATTTGAAGTTTTTTGCCTCCTAAGGATTCACTTCTAGGCTGCAGGCTGTAAATGATTTCAAGACTGGCCACTGACACACTGGAGAATGTTTCACACTTGTAGTCCCATTTACCTACATGGGAATGTCTGTCACAAACCTCAGACCACATGGTATTTTCTATAAATTTGTGCACATTTCCAAGACAATAAACTGCAAAATGAATGGTCTGGAGATGGCCCACCCTTTTCTGCGTTCAGGATTTGTCTCAAGGGCAGAAGACAGTAATTTTATGGGTCTTTGTGATTGCTTTATTATCTTGATAATGAAAGTTTTCTCTTTTACATAGCGACACTGTCAATCTCGTAAACTCATGTTTACAGAATAATGACTCTTTTTAGACGTTGTAGAAACAAGGACTCCATAACCAGCAGCAATGGGAGCTTTAACGTCTCCTCAATCACACTGATACTTTAGTAAAGTCTTTGACAACATTTTCCCCAGCATTCTCCTGGAGAAATGGCTTGGATGGGTGCACTTTGGGTTAAAAACTGTCTGGGCCAGAGAGTGGTGGGAAATGGAGTTACATGCAGTTGGCAGCCAATCACCAGTGGTGTTCCCCAGGGCTCCCTGTTGGGGACAGTCCTTTTTAACATCTGTTGATGATCTAGACATGGGGGTTGAGTGCACCCTCAGTCAGCTTGCAGATGACACCAAGCTGGGTGGGAGTGTTGATCTGCTGGAGGGCAGGAGGGCTCTGCAGAGGGATCTGGACAGGCTGGATCCATGGGCCAAGGCAAATTGTATGAGGTTCAATAAAACAAAGTGCCGAGTCCTGCCCTTGGGTCACAACAACCCCAGGCAGCGCTACTGGCTTGGAGAAGAATGGCTGGAAAGCTGCCCAGCAGAAAAGGGCCTGGGGATGTTTGTCAGCAGCAGCTGACCCTGAACCAGTGTGTACCCGGGTGGCCAAGAAGGCCGATGACATCCTGGCCTGTATCAGCAACAGTGTGGCCAGCAGGACCAGGGCAGGGATTGTCCTCTTCTACTCAGCACTGGCGAGGCTGTACCTCAAGTGAAAAGGACAGAACAGACCAAGAAGCACTGATAAAGAACAGACCCTTGGCTCAGCCAGCTTCAGAAGATAATCACAAGCTTTCTGGAAGCCAATTTAAGTGCCATGCCAGAACACAGTCTAATTTTGCTGTTAAGCCCTTTGCCAGGAAATAAACTATTTCATTCAAGATGTTATTGCATTAAGCAGAAATGACTAAGGCTGAGATTCTGAGATCCAGTTCATGCTGAATGTCACCTCACTTGACAGGCAGATCTTAAGTAACAAAAAAAGCATTCAAAAAGTGAGCTTTTAATTCAGTTATATTTTTAGCTAGGCCCTCCTGCTTACCTCTAGAGATCTTGTTTCTTATCAGAATGAGTTAAAGCTTCATGGAGCATAAGATGGAGGAAGCTGAGCTGCTATGGTGCATGACTTTATATACTGAGTAGGATCAAATGGGTAAGAAATTGGTGATGCTGGACAGGAAAATAAGGTCCCCTTCTCTTCACAAAGCAATGCCCAAGTGTGGTAGTAAGTAGAATCTCTTGAAAAAATACAAATGTATTCACAAACAATTTAAAGAGTTTGTTTCGTCTGACTTCTACCATTGGAATTATTCACAAATAGTTGGATGGCAACCAGAAGTTTTTTCACAAGAAGGCAATTTCATTGTTCTGCTTAAAAAATTTCCGTCATTCAACTAGGGATCTGAAACAATGTCTTGGATGAAAATGACATGTTCGCTGCAAAGCAAACAAAACCCAAAACAAGCTCAGTGGTTTTTTTCCATTAAAATTGCTGTCTTTCTCCAACTGGCTATCCCAGTTTAAATCCTGATGGAAGCAAGGCTCAGCAGTTTCTGTCTCTGTAAACTCTAAGAAAAATGCAGCTGCAGAGGGCAAAGCTGATCGGGCCCAGGTAGCTTGTAGAGAAGAATGGGTCCCTTTTGCAGTGAAGACAAAGCCTTAAAGAATCGAACACACGTTATGAGTAATGGAAAGTAAAGTATGCAAAGAAATGATTCATGAATAACCCATAGACTAAGAGTTACTAATTGATTTACTCACTGGATTCTGACACACACCACATTTTTTAAGATTTCCTAACCAAAAAAAGCCATCCGATTTGTTGCAGATTTTACCCAGCACTTTAGAGTGCCTAAGAAAGAACAGCATTGCTCTGAAATGGAAATTGAATTGAAAAACCTTCCTTGTATGAAACATGAGGGCTTGACCACTTTTTTACGATTATGACCACAGCACTTTTCACAGAAAGTAGGGTGTTAACCTCTGAGATGTGGCTATGCTCCAGCTCAGATGTTTTTCTTTCTTCCTGAATTTTCTCTGTAGTTTCAGCTGGATGACGTATTCCTCACTTCCCCTCCTTTGTGTAATCCTGGTGGCACAGAATGGGAAAGACTGCTGTGTTTCCCCCACAGAGACTGCCTGCTGCTGAAATGCAGCTAGCAAGAGGTGTGTGCACAAGGTGAACTACATCCACACTCCTTGAGGCACTCAAGAGAAGCTGCATATCCACGAGGAAGACTTTGCCCCCAGTTTATTAAGCCCGCTTGTTCATTAACCCTCCTTGGATGACAGCAGAAATAGGGAGTGGTGTTATCCTGAGCATTGTTCGTTGTCCATTCTTTACCCAGAAAACACAGGTTATTTTTATCAAGCCTCAGAAGTGACAGAAAGGATCATGATTAGCTGATGAAACTCAGCAATTCTGCAGCATAATTAAAGACAAAAACTTCAGAGGGACAAATAAACTGTAGGTGGCCCATCTTTATGATACATAAAAGTAACCTTGAAGAATTAAATAGTCCACTCTGGAGTTCCACTCCTCTCTTTTACATTAAACCTTTTGCTTATCCACGAGTAAGAAAATCTTTAATGCCTCTCTCTGCCAAGGGTTCTTGTCAGTAAGTGGTGCCATTTGCAAGCAAAGGTGTATTTCTCACATATTCCCACAGTACTGTTCTGAAGTTCTCTCTTTTATAGGCAGGAATCTGAGACAGGCCTTTCCTAAGGGTCTCTGGAGATCTGGGCTGGCATTTTTCCACTGTTCCACAATCTCCTTACTCACACAGCTACATCTCTGGGTCTGAAAAGAGCTTGGTTGTTATTTAAGCAGTCCACAACTAAAAAAAGAACTCGGGATGATTTTCTGACCCTAATGAGCCATTCAGTAAAAAAAGGAAAAAGTCCATCTTGATATTGCTAATATTGCGTAGGAAATCCCCCTCATCCCAAGATCTTATTTTTATAACCTTTCAGAATTTCTTTGCATAGTATAAAGAGAGACACATTCTTAATTCCTTGAGGATAACTTCTAAATCTGTTTCAAAGATGCAGTGGAGCAATACCTTGCGATTTAGGTGCTTCAAACTTCTGAACAAGCCATATATGATATTTGCAGCTGAGGCCCACCTCTGCTCTGAAGAAAGCCCATTTCACCAGTGTGATTTTATTTTTAAAAGCAGTTTCCTGGCAGACTTCTCTGCCTTTAGCCGATTACGTAAAGTAAACTATTGACATATGCAGACCAGTTGAGGCCATTTTCTCCATTAAATTCAAACCTTGTTTTAAAAGTGCAATTTTAACATGTTGTTCTTTCTGAAATATTCCACAATATGTGCTTTCACGTTTGGTTATATAACATTACATTCTTTTGCAATAATAAAGCCGAGTGTATTTTGGAATTGTTAACAGACTGAAGCATTTTAGCACATGGGACACATCCAGATGTGAAAAAGTTCTGTGGCTTGGCTAGACATGTTACTAAACCTTTTCTCAGACATCCAAATGATGCTCAGGATGAATTTAGATTTCCTTTCTGAAAGGGACCTAGCACTTTCCTAGTATGCACAGGGAGAACCATCCTATTTCTGATGCTGGACTATTGCAGTTGAACACAAAACATATTTTACCTAATGTTAATTCAGTAATATGTTAAAACTGCTCATGAGCTTCACTGAGGTACTTATATAGCCTGCTAATGGCCTTGGTACAGGGGAATATACAAATAATAATGCCATATTGAATCAAATGTCTTCATGCTTCAGCCTAGGGGCAGAGGTGACTGGTAGTAATGTGACAAGAAACCCTTGTTTGGTAGGATTTCATGTATAGGCAGATTGCTATGATTTTTCCAAATTCATAGGTAGATACTTAAATATAAGCCACAAGGGAATCAGCTAGTCTAACAGAACAAATACATTAATTTGTAAGTACGTGGGGCTTTTCTGTTTCAAGAAGCTAATGAAGGGATGTGACATAAGAAGGGCTACTGCTATACAGCATCCTCTTGGGTGGAGATGGGTAGCCCCTGTGCTGCAATGAAACACCTCTTGTCTGAAGGCATTTTCATGGCCCTGTGAAACTGAAGGCGATGCAGGCCAGAGCTGTGGTCTGCATCCCCAAACAGACATTTCAGAGATGCTACATAGCTCTCTCTGCCAAGGGTGTGACATCACTGACATGAGTCTTGGCACAGGGGATCCCTTACCCAGATACCATCCATTGTCTCTGCATTATCATGTGTTGCCATCCCCACAGCACAGCCCATGATCTGCACATTCAATTGCTATAGCACACCTCCTCACCCCGGCCCTGCACTGTCATGAGCACAAATTTAGCCCTATGACTTCACAGGATAGATCCTGCAGGACTTACATATATGAATCATGTGTTGTCTCTGCACAAGGGAAAACTCTATGAACCTCAGGGATTTCATTACAACCTCCGTGTGCCACTCATTGCTCTGGTCCTTCATTGGATAGGCTATTTGACACTTGTTTTATCTATGGCCTGGGGGTGAGAGAGGATAAAAGTTCTCCACTAGGATCAAATAATCTGCTTCAATTGTCTTATTCCAGTCTCAGATTCTGGTCTGAATCAGTCAGGACCTGTCCCATTAACTGAACAGTGTTTCTGTTAGTATGAGACAATGGGTCTATGTCAACAGTGTGCTGGTTTGGCTTTACATCACATTGAAATCAAAGCAGTCATCATGTCATCAGCCTGTAGAAACACAGTGGTGAGTTCATCCACAATAGTTATTTAAAATGTCTTTTTTTTTTTTTTTTGAGCTGACTTTGATGGAAAACTCTGTGTTGACTGCCTTTGAGTTTGCTATTTTACGTTGTTTGTTGTTCTGCTTCCTGGTTATTTTTGATATCCCATCATTATCCAAATACTTTCTAACCACAGGAATTAGTGCAGCTACAAGCTATTTTTTTTTGTTTCTTGTTTCTCCCCTTTGCTTGTAACTTATGAATATTTATTTGTAGAGGCCAAATGTCATGTCACAAAGTGTTTTCTATTCTTTCCCTGCGTATAGGCACAATACAGTGATTTACCATGAGACCACAGAGTTTAAATTCATTGCCTTGCAGCATTTATTGTTTTATTTACCCAAAGAAGACTTATATATCCAGTCAAAGGATCATGCTGGCATAATTGTTTGTTGCAGCGGTGAGATTCTAATTCAAATGTTGAGCTTTGGCTTTCTTAATCAAAGAATTATTTTCCAAACATGCTTATCAGCAAATACCCTTCTTTTGCAGCTGCAAGATATCTGTGTGGGAAATAAGAGACGACTTAGAATTGCATGCCAGACTTGTTTTTTATTTGCAGATGTGCCATGTACACAGAATGCCCACCTGCTCTTTGCCAGCTGTAAAAAAGATGTATAGTAATGTCTGAACTCGGCTTTGCTATGCTGGAAGTTTTCTTTTCATGGAAAAATGTCTGGACATTTCATGCACTTATATGGTATTTTGTAGCCTAGTACTTTAGAGCCAGAGGAAATGTACATGTCCAAGAGAGTTTGCTGGATACACAGACGGTATTCTTGGAACTAGACTTCACTGTAATCATTAGGGAAATCACTTTGTTGCTTTCCTTATGTAGTTTGAGCCTCTAGTCTCCTCCTCCTCCAGAGCAGGAAGCTTTCCGTTCTGAAAGCAACTGTTCCATGCATGATAGATTGATGAGCAGCACTTATACACAAAACCACACAGAGTTTTGCTCTCTTTGCACTTTATCCCTGAGAGGCCTCACACTCACATGTATAATAATCTACCATCTCTGTTCTTGAGACTTAGAGTCACTACTCCAGATCTCTAGGGTTGAGTCATCTCACCTAACATCAAGTATCTGTAGCATAGATGTGTAACAGCTAAACCAGGCATCTGAATTGCTGTTTGTAGTCAGTGGACAGAAAAAGGCACTTGCAGAGATCAAGGTTAGGGACCTTTTTATTCAAAACTGTGTTAGATATTTAACCTAGATGAAAGTGATTTTGTCCATTAAGTAGGTCTTTACTGCCCATAAAGGAAGCTTGGATGACTGGCTTGGATTTATACATATGTTGTAGTGGCATCTGAGCCCTGACCTTTCTGTTCAAAATAAAACTTCATATTGATTTGACATCTTGAGTGGATGTGTAATGGGTTTATATTTCATCTGACTAAGGAAGATGTTTCAGCCTTCACTACCAAAACCTGATTTTCACTCTTCTCAGCACTATGTACTGTATATGATCTTGCTTGTCAGTCAGACCCATATGTTGGATATCAGTCTTGACTTCTTTGACCTCTTTTGAATTCACTTAAATACAGACTCAACTGTTGAGGTTCCTCTAAGATAAAACCCTTCCTATATATCTCACTGGCAAAAATTTTGTGCAAGTTTGAGGTCTTTGTCATGAGCAAGATGCAGAAATCGTCTAAAATTAAACTACTTAAGAGTATGAAACTTTACTCAAAATATGGATAACTCTTATGTGTGCAGTTTTCTTATGTACAATCCATACGCTATATGCATAACCACACCTATGTTGTTTTACTGGCTTCCCCTTCTGTGTTCATCAAAACTCAGCCATATCTCTTCTCCTACACTGAGGTTCACAGCTTTTCTGTCCTCTCTTCCTGCCATGCATACTGAGAGAGTGAATCCTGCTTCTGCCACATATTTGCCATGTTTAAAAAAAATAAAAATGTATTCTTATTAATAGTCTCTCAGACCCATTCATTGTTCTAATTCAGATTCCTTCTTGCAGCTCTTCTTGGCCATGATGCCTAGAAAATACTTGGCAATCCATGCTGTCTGGCTGGCTAATGCAGTTACATCGCTTCCTTGCGCTTCATCTAGGTCTTTTGTATTTTCTCTTGAATTTAGATTCTAAAGCTACTTGCCCATGTGAATACAGTACTGAGCTCAACTTCTGCTGACCCACCATCATATAGAAATAATAAAGTATTAGTGAAGAAAATAATAACAATGAGAAAAATTTTGAAAAATTAAGGGTAAATAACGCTTCCCAAAAGCTTTCCAGTGGAGATTTCCACTGTCTTCTTTCATAAAGACTAACACTATGCTTCCTTTGTTAGGAAATATTTATTCTTCTGGTTTTGATTCTTTCATACTTTTTCAACAGAAGTTGAAAAGCTTCAGCTAGGTTCTGAAGCCAACACTCTGTTGTAAGCAGGCATTCCTTTAACAAAATTCTTGTTGGCTTTTTTTGTCTGTAAAATACCATGCTTTAGAATAAAAGACCACCATAGTTTTGCTCAAGTAAGGCAGAAAACTTCCAGGCTGTAACAGGTTTCTACCATCTGCTGCTCAGACTGAAAGGGTTGTACTTCAAGTAGACGCTGGTGAGATAAGATTTATTGGTAGTCTTTTGTTGGGTTGGCTGGTATAGTTTGAAAAGTTAGACAGTTTTCAAAAATATAAGCCCTCTGTATGTACCAGAAAATAATGTATATAAAATGTCTAACATACCTCATGCCATAGAAACAAGAAACCGGTAAAACACAGTAGAAGAGGTGTAATATACAAGCAAGACCTGAGATACCACCTCACTTGGTCTAGAAAGAGCACAATCAATGCTACATCAGTAATGTTGTATATTTTTTTTTTACCAAAGGATACCATTCTACTTAGCTAGATGTAGTGTTTGAAAACAGGTGTTCAAACACCTCATAAGGAATTCCTTCAGAAGAGAACGAAAACCTCCACTGGTTCTGTGGAGTAGCTGACAACAGCTATCCTAGCCTGGAATCCACAGAGAGCAGTTAACAGTTGTGATTACAGTCTTAGGAGATAAATAACCTTCTTTGAAAATGTTCTTCTAAATCTCCTATCCTTCCCTCAAACAGCCCTCTCCTTTGAAACCAGGGTGTCATTTACAGAGATACAGTTTCTTCAGGTCTTCTGCTTTGTGCGGTGTCTCATTTCTGTGTTATCTCCAGAGAAATCTCAGTCACGTGATAACAGGTGGAAGAATTAAACTACTGCATGTCAGTAATTAATAACAATGCAAATATCTCTGAGACACAAGAATTATGAATTCATTGAACTTGTTTTTCCAAAATGTATGAAAGCTAGTCACTGTCAGGAAGAAAAAACAGTTATCTGAGGAACTATCTCATGTGTCTGTCACCATTAAGCACTTATTTATGCCTGTTAAAGCATTTTGCCACACAGACTGGCTAGAGGGACCTGCCCAGAAATGGATATAGATGGCTATAGGTGTTTCATCAGGAATAAAAGTCTGAGACAAAGCTCTGTCTCAGTGGAATCAGTCAGCATTCCTTCTGAAATCTGTCAAGCTTTCTGAGGCACCTCAACAACTTTGTCTTATCTTGTGGGTCCTGTTCCTCTGGATAACTGTTTTCTGCTCTGTGCTAAACATGCCTTATGTGTTGGGAAATGCTGTCGATCTGGCATGGTGCCTGAAAGGTTTTGCAGATGGGCAGGAATGTTTTGTTCCGATGAAGGAAGCACTGCAGATGCAAGAATATCAATTCTCAAGAAAAAGGGAGGAGAGTATCTAGTGGAATGGAAATAACACTCCTTTTCTCATGGACAAGGGAAATGTTTAATAGTGCTCAGCAGCAGCTCTACCCATTATTTTGTCTGTGAGGAGCACCTGATCTTCACCTTGGTGATTTATCATCCAAATGAGTAACGTTACAGGAGGCAGTGAACTTATCTGATGTAAAGATATTTGATTGCAGAGATTGCTGCTGCTTCAAGTCTGTTGATCCTGACATTTTGGCAACATCTGTACATTACTTTATTACAGCTCAAGGACTGTCATTTCCCTTCTCTTCACCAACGTCTTGATTTGATACAGTATCTGTGCAACACTGTGAAATTTGTCACCTTTATGTAACACGGTAGTGTTCCAAAAAGCAAATCTTTTTTAATTTATATGTGAAACTTTCAGGCTTTATTTAATAGGACCCATTTGACAGGGGCCTGCTCACACCAGGTGTGAAAGTGGCCTGAGAGACACTAAAGACTGTAATATTGAGCCCTTAGTTAACCTTTTCTTTTTTTTTTCCTTTTACAATTTTAAGATTAGTCTTGGATTGCATTGCATCCCTTTATGAAACTCATAGCCAGGCACATAGGACAAAAATCAGGACATCCTAAATTAAATGTCTAAACCAGAGTGGATAGATGGTGCTTCCTCCTCTATTGACTGCACACGGACCCCAGTGGGATTAGCTGAGACTGACTCACCTCTGCTATGGACATGGTGCTCTGGGGGCAATGAAACCCATCTAACTTGCCTGAAAATACCTGAAAGCACTGTGAAAGGAACTGTGTGCATGATGACAGTTGCTGTAGGACAATTGCCTCTTTGTACTGCTGATGAATATAGTTTGTCCCTAGAGCTCAAGCAGCCTGAGCAATCAAGAAGATAGGTGAAGTTTCACAATGGTTCTACATGTGCAGTATTTGTTCCTTTCTTCATCCCTGAAAACCTAAGGAATACAGTTACTAGTTGTTCAACTAGACCATATATATGTTTGGATTACATCTTTATTTACATCATCACATACTATTTTGTCTCACAGAAGAGGGTATAGGATGATTTCACAGGGGGAAGAAATTAGGACAACCTTCCATCACGCATCTGCTTAGCTTTCCAGCCTATATACATGACGTTTTGCATAGAACATATAGGAAATGTAATGGTAAATTGCCTGTGAATCCTGTTCATGCTGCAGTTAGGGAAAAAGTGGTATGGTGAAGAATGAGAAGACAGTGCAGAGAAATAAGGTTATTTTTAGCATCAGTTTCCTTCTGAAAATATGCTGGAAAATGTAGAGAATGGGAGAAAAAGGAGGTTATCAGCAAAGATTAAGGAAGGAAGTTACAGAAATGTAGAATAAATGGTAGCATGGCTGAAAAACTGTGTATAGTCACTGTAGATATTTGAAAGAGTTTAAGATTCAATGAGACACCAATAAACTATATAGCACACTTGAATGCTCACCCAGTGTTTTAGTGTTGAGAGGACAGGGGAATTACAGTTTATTTTATGTCTGGAAACTTCAATACTGGTCTCTGAAAAGGAACATCAGCAGTATGTTCTTCATTTAACTTTCACTGCTCTCTTAGGTGTAAAACAGCCCAGTGGTTGCTCTGGTGGCAGATCCTGGCTGGATTTAGATGAAGCTCTTCTAGCTCATGCTCTCCTCCTGAATGTCTGTATCGTGCAGATGAGCACAGTGTAGAACATCCTTTAGGAAGTGCTGATCCATACTGGCAAATCCACATAGCAGAGATGTTCCCAGTCTTATCCACTGTAATCTTTCTGGAGCAGATGCCCTGCATGCAGAAAGCAGAAGTAGAAAAATATTCTCTGCCAGAGCCAGCTGGTGGTTGAAGAAGTGGCTACTGCTGCCTGTGTTGTCATGTCTCTCCACCAAAGTGGCTAATCTTTCTTCTCTTTTAAAATACCATGGGTTTGTCCTGGTGAAGCAGTGGGAATACTTTCTGACTCACTTGAGTGAAAAAGGGACAACTTGGCTTAAAAATTTTAAATAATTTATTTTCACAATCTAGGTCACTTTGCCAGAGAGATGGGTTTGGAAGTGCTTACATAAACAACTAATCTGACAGATATGAGGGGTCAGGAACACATGGAAGAGAGGCAACAAAGAAAATCTGGGAGTAATAACTTCTTCCAGTGTCACAGCTGAATCTAGAGGAAGGTATCAGCGCACAGACTGAAACTGTGCTACCCAGAAAGGGCTGATGTCCACAGCTAGTGGTAAATGCATGCTCCAGTGTCTGGGATACTGGTTAAGCTACAATTCAAAATGGAATGACAGGCTAGAAAGATGATACCAATATGACAAACCCTTAGACATCTTTTGAAAAGGAAATTCATGTCGCACCCTTACATAATAATACTCTAAATCCATCAATAGAATGAATCAGGAAGAATCAGGAGATGGAAAGTTGGACTGGAATGACCCTTTGAATAAGAAATAGTTAAGCTATCTAGGAGAAGTAAAATACCACCAGAGGCCAGAGATGAGAGAAATGGGTAACTACTCCACCCATGTTCATCACAGCCAAGAGTTAACACGGAGCATCCAAAAGTTTGGAGTAGAAGCTCCAATACTCAGCACGGCAATACCAAATGGCAGGAGACACTCCAGTCCTGGCAACTTGGTGCTCTCCTACAGTATTTTCCCTGTAATCATGTGTTATACAGACCTAGCAGTGGTGGTGGGGACAGTGTTGCCTGTTCTGTCACAAATGCCAGAAGCAATGTTCTCACCAGATCTGTTCTGGGGAGAAGGATTAAATGAGAGAACAAATGCTCCTATTACTTGCCATGATTATTCCAAAGGAAGAGCATCATAAAACACACTTCAATTAAAAAAAAAAATCTACCCAAACTAAACTCTTGCTTACGTAATAAGAAAAACAACTTGTATTATTGTCTGTAAAATTGCCATCTGGGGGCTGCTAATAATATATTCCTTGTTTGAAGTGGTGACCATGGATATATTTATGAATATTCATTTCTGATCTGGAAAGAGGTGAGAAGCAGAAAGGTAAAACCTGCAGACTACTCAGTATTATTTAAGGAAGGAAAGACCTGGAAACAGAGCAGAGCGTTTTTGAGGAAATATTCTGAAATACTGTGCTCAGCTGGGCCACTGGGTCTAATAAAGGATATAGTTAAAAGAAAAAGGTTGAGAGGTGGGCAGTAAGACTCACATAAGAATGGAAACCCACGGGTATTAAAGGAAAAATACTGAAACTTAATTTTAGTAGCAGGACAAGGGGAGACTATGATGAATTGCATGAAATGAACACTTAAAAGAGGCACATTGGGATTCTTCCATTCATGTGCTTTTCACAAGAAGCCATTCAGAGAAACAGAATAGCACTGAACATGAAAGGAAGGAGGAAAATGTTATTTCAAACACTGTATAACCCCCATTGACTTACAAGGTATTAGAGTGAGAGATTAGCTGGTCTTAAAAGAGTATTTTTCATTTTTTAATTAGTATTTTCTATATATTCTCATGAAAAATGGAAACATTCACATTTAAAGGAATAATGATGAAACTGTGGTATGGAATAGATATAAACTCTAAAATTCCATGGCACGAATGCAGCCAAACTGTAAGTGAAACTGAAACAAGGTAAGTAACTCTGTTTTGATTGTTTGTGGCAGCTGCCTGTATTCCAACATCTATTTTAAAAATAAAGCCATACCAGTATGAACTATAATAATTCCTGGGATTAGATTAGAAAACAGAGACATGCAAATTATTTTTTTACTCAACACCTTTCAAGACTTCTCCTTCTGGAAAATGTGACACCAGCTTTTGGTAAGGAATTTATTACTTTACAAATGACAATGAATCAGAACTACCGTGAATATGAAATGAACATGCACAAGGGGAAGACAGATGATCATAACCAGCAGTCTGACGGCCTGTGCCTGTTTAGCTGCATGTAGAATCTATGCATAAGCATGAGTATCATTAAGATATTACATTTTCTTTAAATGTGTCCCTGGGCAAAACAAGACAAAGGCTAGACTAAGTGATCACCATTGTTAACAACTTTTAAACAGAAAACAAGGCAGCCTTTCTTTTCTTTTTCAGTATTTAAACATCTCATTGTTGAGCAAAGAGTAAAATAATGCTGTTCTGAAGAAGCCTATATATTATCCTGATGTGCAGATGCTGAAGATTTAATCAAGGATGCTGCCTGGGACCTTCTCCCTAAAACTCTGGTCTCCTGTTTAGGTTTTTAACACAGTGACAGCATTTTAGTGAGTATCTTCCGGGAGCTCAAAAATATGCTGATCTCCAGCTTTCTTTATGGTCTGTAGTCCAAGATGTATGCAGGGCTCATTCCAATGACAATTTGAAAATGCACAACTAATATTACCTCTTCCATGTGTCCGTATTGTTTTGAAACTTGACTTTATATATAAGATGGTCAGATTTAAGGTGGTTTTAGGTTGACAGATGAATTGTGAGGATGGTGTAAACTGTGGCATTTTGTTATGAGATCAGAGAAACTTTGGGTTGTGACTCATGGGCACAGGCAGATGAAAAATGGCTGTAGGGGCTGACACCTATAACATGAACACAGATTTCAATGTCCTCCATTGTGCTGACACTGGAATTTCTCCAGTCCCTTGATGAGCTGGTTTTGGGCACCAAAGTGCTAGGAAACTACTTCGGTGAAATACGTGAAAATTTTCTGTGGATTTATTGCCTTGGAGTGGGGTCCTCAAGTGTCATATAAACATGAGAGTTGGCACTATGAACAAGATGGGATGATATGGTCAGGGTCTAATCAGGCTGGTTTAAATTGTCACCTAATTGTGACCAAAGGTGGGCAACCACGCCTGCGGATGGAGATCCTTTGCTGTGCTCAGCAGTGTTTGCTGCTGCTTACAGACTCCTCCTCCCAACACAGGGTGCTGCTCCCAACATCTGCTTGTAAAGCTGCCCTGTGGGGTCACAGGGAGCCAGGACACTTCCCATTAAAGTAATTAAGAAACCAAACTGCCTGAAATGGGCTGGGAGACAGATCTGACAGCAGAAAGAGACAGGCAGCTCCAGAGGAGAAATGTGGCAAGAGGTGTGATGGGCTAGGTGGGCACACAGGATACTGGCAGCAAGTACAGTTGTGGTCATGGCTGTTTACTGCAGGTATGCTGGTTTCTATGCTTTCTATGCTAGGCTATGTTTTATCTCAAAAAAAAAAAACAAAAAAAACAAACCAAAACAATCCCCATAAAAACCAAAGATAAATTGGGAGGTGGCTTGATAACAAAATTTATTCTTACAGGCGAGAAATGCCAGGTGCCCCTTAATGTCACTAATGGCTGGGGCCAGGCACATTTCACACGAGAAATAAGGCACACTTGTTCATCTGTGAGAGTGATTAACCAGTGGAAGAGGCTACCATGGGAAGTAGCTGATTTTCCATTTCTTCAAGTCTTCATCTCAGGACTGGATGCCTTTGTGGAAAATACTTTTAATAAACATGAGATTTTGGGCCCAACACTCGCTAATTCAGTAAAACTCAGTTGTGCTTATTAAACAGGAGGTCAAGCTGGATGATATAATACCCTTTCTACTCTTAAAAATCAATGAAGTGTAAATGAAACAGCTATTGAACTCCACTATGGAACTGGTTAGGGAACACATTCCTATGCTTTCCTTGTCAGTGGAAATGTTTTGGCTGGAATATTGCAGCCTCTGGTGTCGAGGACAGCATCTTGCCCCTGCTTAACCCTCCTCTGAGGTCAGCCTGTCTCTGTCTGAAGCCCTTCAGCTATGATTATCTCCAATTCAATGTACTTTGTGTCCAGCTCACGTTGTGTTACATAAAAGCAGAACTACAATATTATGGGAAAAAGAAGCATGCTTAGTACCACATAAAAGGTAAATAGAAAGAAGCTAATTTAGCTAGCTGCAACAGATGCTACACATGAATGAAGTCTGAGTAACAATTTTTTCATGCAGTCTTAAATCTGCAATTTTCTCAGCAACTCATCTCAGAAGTTCCTAAAAAACGCTGTTCTTTTTTTTTCTCCTCCTGAAAGTAATAAAACAATACTTTAAAGTGAACTTTTCCTCAATGCCCCCATTGAATCCATTAGTGAGGGAATTTTTATTATTTTTTTCAGATTTATAGATGGAAATGAAAAAAAGTGAATTGCCCATAGGTAGTCAGAAACTAGTGAGGGAGATCCTGCTGTCTATATCTCAGACAAGTGTCTGACAAGATTAGAAGTGTACACATATCTGTATTTTATTGCAAGAAACCACTATATTTTCCAGAAGGGTTTTTCTGTGGCTGTCTTGATATTAATCCTGAAGGAAGTGGGCTACAGGATGCTCTTGCTCATAGTTGGATCTGATGATTTCCCTCAAAAACAGTTGCACAACAGATAACGTATAGCTGAAGCTGTAGGCATTTCTGGAACCCTCTGGAGTGACATTTCCAACCATTTAACATGTTCTTTAGATGCAGTTAAGATGTTCAGAGTCAATCCATATCCAGCAACGAGGGTAATGTGCATCCTAATAGCAAATGAGAGATACCAGAGGTGGGAGAGGAATTGATGCTAAGTGCTTGGTACTCGGCCTGAAATTCAGCACACAACTGCACAGCTGCTCTGCGTGCACAGAGCTGGTGCCTGTGTGCCACCCACATATTTACATGGAATCATGATTAGGAACAGTTAGCTTGTACAGACTTGGACTGTCTGTGCACTTAAAAGCAAGCCTTTGGTCTGCAGATGAACCAAAATCACTGTTTTATAAAATTGCAACACTGTTGTCACCCATGAAAGAGTCACAGCAAATCGGCAAGCACAGGCCATGGTACACAGAAAGGAACTTGAAGGCCTCATAGTTTTCACACTAACTTTTTGTCCTACCAGCCAACTTTAGAAACCACTTTCCAGCAATAAGCCAACATGCACATTGTGGAAATACTACCTCTTCAGTTTCTCAAAGATTATCAGAAATACATAGCTACCCTGAACCCAAATCTTAGCTTGGCACTACGGGTGAAGAAAACAGGCTAACAGGACTTTCCCCTGTTTCTACTGCAATGTAATCTGTTAGACTATTTTGTTCTCTACTAATCCCTGTTAACTCTGTGCTTCCTCCATGCCTGCCCTGCATCTGAAGCATGCCTCTACAGAAGGGAATTCAAGAGGCCGTTGGCCTCACTGGCCTAATATAGCATCAGTTACGCCAAAAATATTCATGGCTGACATTTCTCTAACCTTAAAGCTTCCATATACTATCACTCACAATAGCCTATTTCTATTAATTATTTATTAGTGTATTCTCTCTACACATAAACTGAATCTTGTTTACTGCTATTAAAGCCCATTGCTTCTTGTCCTGTAAAAAAGAATTTATTTCTTCAATGTCCTTTCCCTTTTTTCATGTCTGTTATCACCTCCTGTCTCTGTTTTCTGTAATTAAGGGTAAAAAGTTTCAGTTTGTTCTGTTTTTCCATTGCAGGTCATGGTTTCAAACCTATAATCATTCCTGCTGGACACTTTCCAACAGAGCCAAATTATTCTTGAAGTGTATATCCAGCCTGGAACTGGATATACAGATAAGACCTTAGCTGCAGTAGTTGACATTATTTAAGTCTTTATCTGTTATAATCCCCTTAGCCTCCTTCTTGAGGCCTGGTCTTCATAGTCTATGTTGTCTGTCCCATGCTTGTGCAGTTGAACATTTCTGCCCAAGTGCAGTATCTCAAATTTACCTCCATTAAAAAGCTATTTTCAGACCCTTCTCTAATTATGTCAAAAGCATTTGGAATTCTAATCCTATACCCCAGTGTTTTTTTCCGTCCCCTCCCAACTCTTTGTCATTTCCATGTGGAATGTGCCCATTTTCCATTCCAGCAGCTAAACTATTATTGAATAGATTGAAAAAGACTTATTGAGGGAGAGTTCCACTCGGTAATGCTGCTGCACTACTAAAGGATGGCAGCAAGGAACAGTGCAATGCAGTTGTGACAGCACTGTCCCAGTCTGGTAATACCCAGCACAGAGATAGACCAAGTTTTTCTTCTCCAGCCTTTTAAGGTCTCCAAGTGGAAAAGTGATGCAAAGACATCTTGGGCCATAGTTTAACCTGTTATTTTTTTAAAGCAGCAAAAGTTTATGCTTTCTGTTTCCTACCTTCCTTTTGGCACTTGTACCCTCCATAGCCTTTTCTGTCAGGTGAACACAACTATTTGTGTGACCAAGTGGTAAACCAGGTTGGGGAAAAACTAAGGCAGAAGAAAGAGAAGCTTATCTCATGGGTAGATGCCTGTTCTGAACTGGATCACTGTGGAGATTGTGCCTATACAATGAAAGGGACATGAAAGCGTGGCTGGAAATGTATGTTCACAATGGGTTTAAGGAAGACTCAGCCCCTGTTGTTGCTTGGAGAAATTACCCATACACCTCTCTGCTCTTGCTTTCTCTCTGATACTGGCTTTAGTGTTTCAAAATATTCTGTTCTTTTTAGCTCCATTCATTTTGACTTTGGTTGGATCCTTGATCTGGCATTAGACATAGGAGAGAGGTTCTGGAAAATGTCGTGTAATGACTGGCTTTCATTGAGATAAAATGATGTTTTGGCCCAAAAGCATTTTCCTTACTGTGCCTTCCACCAGCTCAGTGTGAGGCTGTGTGATTGAGAAAAGGGCAGAGCAAGCACCAGCAGTGTGTCCTGGGCTGTTGCACCCATTCCTTAGGCACTTGAGCCTTCTGTGCTGCTAAAGGCCTTCCATCTGCAACTCCAAACCTGCCTCCCAGAGCGATGTCCTCTCACCCTGGCTGCCTTGGCAATGTTCCCCAGAGCTCCTGTGGCAGTATTTTTCATCACCTTGTTTTTCTCATGCTGTTATTCCGTTGCTCTCCTGTTGTTACTCTTATGACCTTGCACCTGCAAGGCCCTGATAGTGTTCTCAGCAGGTTCTCATGGGAAGCGATTGCCACCAGCCTGGGAATCACCCCTCCTTTCCCTCTTCTCCTACCCTTTTGCTTCTGGTTTACATTTCAGGGGGAACAAAGCTTATCAACCACCCAGCGTGTGGCACCCACAACATGAGTGGTTTCAACCAATAACATTTGAGTGGGTCCCAATAACCATTTTATCATTGCTATGGTAAAAGCACTACAGGGCAGCCTGGAGAGAAGTCCAGGAGAGGACGCTTTCTAAGGACCCTCTCCCCATTTTTTTTAACAGTCCATGTGGAAGAGCTCTGCCTTTCCTTTCTCTTTCTCAGTCTCTCGTTGTTTTTTTCACTTAATTTCAATGTATGCGCTCAGCCTTGAGCCCCACTAATAAATCTTTGTGTGTGTCAACTTGTCGCCACACCCTGTGTGCATCAAAGGAAAGGCTTGTAAGGCAGGAATCCCCCCCGCAGCCCCTCTGCTCTAGCAACACCACCTCCTCTACCAGTTCTGCAGCATTGTGCAGGGAAGAGTGCAGCTCCATGCAGTTTAAACGAATGGGTTTAGCTGGTGGCTTTGCCATCACGTGCAGTGGAGGGGAGGGAACATACGGCTGAGGTAAGACAGAAGGTGACAGTGGAATGGCAGCTGCATTGCACTGGAATAGAGTGAAAACATACTCTAAGTGGGAAGGAATAAATATTAATACCCAGGACTTTCCGCTTTGTAGAGCGATAACAAGTTTACATGGACTGGTATGACCAGAGGAATGGCTCTGGCAATGAAGGCTGCCTGTCACCACAGAGACAGGCAGACCCTGGGCAGCAGAGTTCTTGGGAAAAGAAGGCGCAAGAGAAAATGATGAGGTGATAGGACACAGGAGCTGTTCCAGCAGCTGCTGGTTGCCCTCTTAAGCACTGCTGGCAAATCTGCCGGCGCCCTGTTACGAGGTTTCGCAGTTACTTTGGAGTTTTTCCAGTACAACTACTGGAAAATGAAACTGAAATACAAGCTGAGAGAATAACGTATTTATTTAAATAAAGATTAACCATAGGTGTTGGACCATTTTCCCCTGCAAACAACTCTTGCACCATGCAGCTAAAGGAAGCCTGAATTACAATGCATAACTGTCTCCAGGGCATTTCTAAATCATCACATTTTGCTGCAGCAAATCATTGCACTGAAATTTTAGCACTGTGAGTAGCTTCTGAAGATGATGTCAACACAGTCATCATGACTGTGTGTGTCTCAGTGGAAAAGACTTGGGCTCAGCTTTGTTCATAGCTATTTCAATAGAAAAATATTTAAGGGAAAGTGTATTGCCATGGTGAACTACATAGAAAAACTAAGGTGTGGCATGGGAAAAAAGGCAAAAGTTACATACAGAGGCAAAAGCAAAAGTTGCAATTTCGAAAATTTTATTCATTTATCTGTATATTTTTTTGCATTACGTGCTCCCTTGGTGAGTGATGCTGTCACAGAACAGACAATGCAGCACAAGTCTTGAGTCTGTACTATCTTCCTTACAGACTGGCTGTGTAGCAGGGTGGCTTCTCTAAGAGTATTCCCTGGTGTTAAGAAGACAGCCAGGCCAAGAACTGCCTGCCAAAGGGGCTCCAACTGGTAATGGAAGCATGGGGTTTTCCTGGATGCTCCTGACCAGTTGTATCTTTCCCAAGTTGAATGCAAATCTTTGTAGGGATCATCCTTGTAGTGTTTTTGGGAAGGTGGGGAGAAAATCCTAGGGAGGTAGCTGCACACACTTCTGTGCACTGTACAGATGGCAAGCAAAATACAGTTTAGCTGAATGTTAGTTTTCTTATTCTAGCCTTTCAGATTTTTTGGTGTTATGGTGATTTAGTGCTTTAATATTCACACTTCTATGGACTAGTTCTGGGATGGCCAATAGGATGGACAGCAGCCCTTAGCATTTAGGGCATTTTTAACTGCTGCTGTTATAGGCCACACCAGCAGCTGAATTCCTGTTGATGGCAGAGGTTGCACCACAGAATCTTTATTGCACTTCGTCACTGAGCCAGTGTGTGGAACTGTAGGTCACCCATTTCTTCTATAAACTGGGCTCCAAAGTCCCTTTGCAAATATGCTTCACATACTGTAATGTGCCTATCTGGTTCAGTGAGCTCCTTCACATACAGAACAAGCTATTCTGGAAGAAAGGTCACTTTAAACTAGACTAAAGGCTCTGTTCACATGAGCTGTGGATCCATGAGGATTTATTTGGTGACAATACTGGCTTAAGTAATTCTGGCTTTTTTTCCTGCCACCTCCCTCTCTTCCCACCAATTGTTCTTGCACCACTCCCTGCACTGTGACAGCAGAGCTGTTTGTGTACTACTTTGTAAACAAACAAAGGAACTTATCTAATACAACAAAATAGAGATGTGCTCCTTGTTTTCTTCTGCCAGTTCACTTGATGTAGCAGTGTGGATTTTTTATGTTTATTTGATATGTTAGAATGGTTTGTTCTATTCACCCTCCTTGGTTTCCTAGGTATAGTTGTTCCCNGACTTGTGTGATTCTTTACACAGCTGTGTAAATCACTCCTTGGCAGAGAATAGAAGGGCAAGTGGAAGCAGGAGAAATTAGGCGGATGGGGTGAGTGGGACTGTCTGAGCCACGCTCTTGCTGACACGAAGCCACAGACTGAGATGATACTTTACTGACACAAAACTGCACATTGCCCCTCTGTCATCATGGCAGCAGAGCTCTTAGAGCAGCATAGAGAATCCTACACCTTGAGTCAAACCCCTTCAACACTGAAGATAAACCATGAACCAAAGTGGCACACAGGCAGATTTCAGGACATTGCTGAGCTGCAGCTCACCACTACCATCCAGGATGAGATCTTGTTTCTCTACCATCTTTCACTCCTGGCTGCAGCTTCTTTTCTGGTGGTCCTCAGAGATTTTGCATTTGTCTGGTTTTGCCCATTAGCTAAAGACAAAGGATCAAGTTACTTCATGCTTGATCCATTTTCTTCTGGATCTTCTTTCTTAGTGAGCTGAACTGGCTCATTGAAAGAGTTTTGAAAAGCAAAGCCCATGGAAGAGCAGTGGTGGAAAACCAGAATTAGGAACATGAAGAAGGTTTGGAAAGGTGGGTGGGTGAGATATCCTTCCTTTAGTATCACTGAGCTGTCAGATCAACTCAGCTGTCTTGTCTTCTGATTCAGATACATCTTCCATTTTTATGCAGGTTGTTAGCTCTAGCAGATGGATAACGCATGTAAGTTTTATCCATATCATCTTGAACTTCTGCAGCAAGATTTAAATGTGTGAGCTGTTCCTTGCTTTCAGAGTATGAGTCAGCCAAAGGTTTGACCCATTAATCTTTGAAAAGTGATTGGGGGGAAAAGACTGCAGCCTTTTCTGGCTGTTGCACTCCCATTACACAAAAGGGATGCTACAGTTTTCCATGGGGATACTTTTCCAATTGGTTTCTAATGTTGCTGTTTTCATAAGGGAAAAACTATGTTACCTGTGAGACCTAAAAACGCAACTGGTTTTCTGAAAATCCAGCCATGTTTTCAGACTCTTAATAAAAATACCAGTAAAACAGCCTCTCTAATTGGGGATGGACTGACAGGGCTATTGACAATACATGGAGCAGAACAGAATCCACCTCAGTTGCCATGGCTATATTTTCCTGTTGAGCTAACACAATTTTATTTTATTTTTTTCCAGTTAATTCAGTAGTTCTGATCTGTAGACACATAAAAACCAGTCAGTAACATTAATGAGAAGCACTTTTTATAGAGCAGATCCTGGTATCAGGTAATTTAGCTCTGGGGCTATGTCTGCACAGAGGTAAAATAACTGCTACCTACTTAGTCTCAGGGCAGCACAGAGGCCAGGGCCCCTCTGTTAATGCAGGAGCTCTAAAAAGCCAGACTCAGATGCTTCACTGTGTAATAGGAGAGGTTGGAAGGAAACAGGTATTGCCTGGGCAAAATACCTCCCCTTGCTCCCTGTGTCAGTAGGAACAAGAAGCTTGTTATCCAGGCCTCTACTCCTTGAGTCTGCCCACTAGCTCACTATTCCATATATCTTCCTTTCCCAGAACAGAGCAGCCCCTTCATCTTTAAGATGGCAAAACGAAGGGCTACCCACACAGTTAGAAACCCTGAGCTAAATCTCTTTAGAACACCACTATTTCTTACATTCTTTCTTACATATTGTCTACTGCCTACTCTTGGAGACAAAAGTTCTCAGCTACCTGGAGCAGCTGGTTGCCAAAATCACTAGAAGAAGGCAGAAGGTATGTGGACAACCTGAAGCACATCAAAGGAGAAAGATGCCAGGGGAGGGAACTTGATGGACCTGCCACAAACAAAAGTGAGCTGGTCAAAGATGTGGCTCCAGCAAACACAAGACTGTAGAGTTGAAAATCTTGAGAGAAATGAGGAGGGCAAGTAGTAGAATCACAACCCCGGAGTTCAGGAGTGCAGGTTTTGGCCTACTTGGGAATCTTTTTGGCAGGATCCAATTGGTATGGGGCTCAGGACAGCTGGCTGATCTTCAAGGAGAAGCTCCTCTAAGAAAAAGAGCAGTCCCTTCTAATGTGCAGAAAACCAAGCAAGTGTGGCAGGAAACCAGCACGGATGTATAAGGGACTCTCAGCTGAGCTCCAATACAAAAAGGAAGTGTATGGAAAGTGGAAGCACAGATGGATTGCCCAAGAAGAACACAGAGACATTGCTTCAGTATGTATGGCTGGTGCTAGGAAAGCCAAAGCTCATCTGGGAGATGAAAACAGGCAGAGAGGGAAAGATTACCAGGAAAGACTTCTGTAGGTACGGTGGCAACAAAAGGAAGGCTGAGGATCTGCTGCTCCATGGAGCGGGGGGCAGACACAGTCACGAAGGACATGTAAAACGCAAAGGACACAAATTGAAGCATGGGAATTTTTGACTAATTACAACTTTAAAAAAAGATTGCCATGAGGGTAATTAAACATTGAACACAGAAGACCACAGTGGCTGCAAAATCTCTTGTGTTGAAGGAATTTGTAACTGGACTCAATGAGGCCTTGAAGAACTGGCTTTAACTGACCCCACTCTGAGCAGGGTTACAGAGGATGAGTTTTGGAGGTTCCTTCCAACCTCCACAATCCCATGATTCTGTGAAGAAGCTTGCCTGGTAGGGAATGAATGAAAATCTTGAGACTGATTTACTTTCAACCCATATATATTAAAAGTATTTCAATGTCCCTGAATGATCCAGAAATGTTGTGGTACTATTAAAAAAACAACAAACCAAACCAGTCTGTCTATTAAGACCCCATGTCTTCAATGCATTCTAGAGTTTTTTTGACATTTATAGTTGCAATCCTATGAGAACTCATATTTGGCAGAATCTTTGTATATATATTAAATCCAGCCTTCCAAGTACTCACCATGTGTTTTTAAAATACCATTAAATCACTACTTAAAACTGACAGCAGATTTTTTTAAAAAAATGTATTGTTCTCCTGTTTTCCTCTATATACTATATCAAGGGCCATATCACTTCTTAGTTAATGTGTATGGTATTTATATAGCAGTATAATACTAATTAAACTAATAATGAACTATATTTTTTCATAGGACCCCTCTGGGATATAAGAAACGCTTCTCCCATAGCACTGTTGAGAAACTGAGGCAGAGAAAAGCATGGAGGTTTTCCAAAGAGAATCTCCGCAGAGCACAAATTGAAGCAAATTCCCTGAACTTTCAAGCTTATGTTTAAGCACACAACTACTTCTTTAAATAGAAGCTAGATGAAATGTTCTATGATATTTGGAAACTGGGCTCCCCTGGTACACCAGCCTTTCATGTCTTCTAAGAAAACAAAAGAAAAGCAAGTGGTTTAGGCTGAAAAGTGTCTCCAGAGGGAAGCAGAGCTATCACCTTCAGAAGGAAGTTCCCCAGCATCTAGAAGATAGGAGAAGGCATAGACCTGCCAGGACACAGCAGTTTGTACGGGAGATGAACTGATTGATTCTGGGAGTGGGTGAGGAACCTTTCTGAATGCTGGCCATGAAGCACAGGCTAGCTGAGGCTTCCACTTTCCTCCTGAGCCGGTGAAATGTAGTGGAGTTGAACGTGCAGCTCAGCTGGCCATCTGGAGCATGTCAGCTGACAGCTGCAGGACAAAGGGGAGCTGTCTTCTCCCCAGTAGCTGAAGGGCACCCACAGGGAAAAGTTGAAAATTCTCTCAGCTGAAAACTTTGTGCCTGCCCTTCTTTCAACAAATCTGCAGCACAGTCACGATTTAGTCTTAATTACAAGACACAAGTCTAAAAAAAATCCTGCTGTATTTTAGAAACAAGCCCATATAGTTTCCCACAAACACTTCTATCAAAACCTCAATCTTACAGCACAGACCTATGCAGGGGTTTTACCTATAAATTACCACACTTGGCTATATGTTGTATAATGTTTCACTGGAGCCTACAGTTCTGCAGAACACAGACTGTTTATTGCTAAAAACACTATAGTACATGCACCATTTGAAGTATATCTCTTCCTCCTTATCTCTGAAGTTCATGCGAGATTAAATTTTATATACAAGGCACGGCTCACTTCTGTCACTGCCCTCAAGGCTTTTTTGAGACTGGAATGTCTCCCTCAGGGAGAAAAGACTTGTTTCTGCCTCTACAAGAATAGCAGATAAGATGCTGCGCCCGTGGGCAGATTACTTCTCCCATTTGTTAATTTTTTTTTTTTTTACTGTTCATAATTATTATGACTCTGGGACCCGCGGTTTACGGATAAATAAATAAATAAACAAATAAACAAAAGCCTGGCAAGTGCAGTTATTTAATTGATAGCTGCAGAAGGAGCTTGCCAGGGAGTACAGACGTAGGAAGCAGAGAAGAGCCAGCCTTTCTTTCTTATCCGGAAACACCATCTGCAGACTGAAGGACTTTTGTGGAGTAAGACAACACACACAAAGCCCCCCCCCAACAAACCCTCTGGGCACAAGAACAGCCGGACAGAGGGGTCGGTACCGCCCGCGGCGAACGGGGCTGCTCGTCTCTCCATCACCGCGTGCTCGGGCCGCAGGCAGCGCCGGGCCGGTGCCGCCACGCTGCCAACACGCGGGCTCGTTCTCGGCTGAGCCCCCCAGGAGGAGCGGGGTCCCCGCCGCCCGTGCCGCCCCGAGGCGGCGGGCAGGGCGCCTTCCCAGCGGCCGGCAGGGCGCNGGGACGGAGCCCACCGGGACCCCCTCGGGTGTATCCCGCACGGGAGAGGGAATGAGGGGCGAGAGGGAGGAGGGGGTCTCCGCCCGCCCGTCTCGGCTCGGTGGCCGCCCCTCGCGGCCGCTGGAGGGAGGCCCCGGTGGGAGAGACCGCGGAGGGTGTCTGGAGGAGAGACTCCCGCTTTGCCTCCACGTGGGTGAAGGTGGCTTTGAGGCCCAAACTGTGAGCGGGCGCTGTCTCGAAGTTTGCTTCAAAACGTCAGACCTTTTTTTAAAAATTTTAATTGTCCCTGCAAAGCAGCAGCACTTTCCATCTTTCTTGCGGTTTTGCATCTTCACTGTCACGTTGTAGAGTAACATGCAGCGCAAGTTTGTGTGTGCAGCCTCTTATCAAGTGAGAAGTAGGAGACGGTGCTCATAAGCTGCGGTCAGCAGAAGGCAGCGGGGAGGGGGTCTGTCGTCTCTCAGTTAGATGAAACACTAGTGTTCAGAACAAAGGTTACGTGATTGACGTAGAATAACTTTGTACCTGAAAGGTAACTTAATCTAAGGTATGGAGCAGTCACTTGATACAGTGACCGATGTGGAGAGGGGTTGTGTAGTTACTGTGTTTGTGTTTTATAGTGCGTGGAAGTTTTTTTCTGCACTTACCCAGCAAGAGAGGGAGCTGGACCACATCCTCCACGACCTTTGGAGGTGGTGCTTGTGGAGTGAAAGGCAGGTTTGAGATGTTCCACACCGCTACTCTTAGTTTTTTTCATAGCTTAGCAGCATTTGTGGATCCAAGTGTAATGTGGTGACAGACATTCAGGCTTAATTTGCTGTCATTTATAGGCTGTCACTGACTGTGGAATAGGTTGTCCAGAGGTGTTGTGGATACCCCATCCCTGGAGATGTTTAAGGCTTGGCTGGATGTGTCTCTACACAGCTTGGTCTAGTGAAAGGTGTCCCTGCCCATGGCAGTGGGTTAGACTAGCTGACCTTCAAGGTCCCTTCCAACACAAACCACTCTGTGATTATATGATTCTCTGATTCTCTGATGTGGGTTGCCTTAATGGTGAAGGGATTCCTCTTTCAAGAGTTTGTTACTGGACTCCACTAATCCTGCAAGTTGGAGGATTCTGTTTAAAAGTTGACATAATAGTGTTGACTTGGAGAAAAGGTGTGTTTTGCTCCACAGGTGTCCTCTGTGCAGGTTTGTTGGTCATGTGGTAGTTGCAGATATCCAGTGTAGTTGCACCACACCAGCTGCCCGGTGTTCTCACAGACAGTGTCTAGTCCAAAGAAAACTTCAGTCTTGTCAAGTATTAAAATTCTGGCAAGTGAGCTTGGGAGATGAGAATTCGGCTAACTCTGAAGTGTTTTTAGGGTGAAGGAGAAGAAATTGGGAAACTTGAAAATTGTTAAACTTGGTTATGAGTATTAGTGGAGGGTTGGCTCTTTTAGGGGTCCAATGTGAAGGGAATGACTCCAGATCCGGGCAGTACACTTACGGGCTTGTGTGGTATCTTTCCTCCTTTTTGTCCTCTGAATGTCCTGTTTTTCAGAGCTGTTGGGCAAACAAAGACAAGTACAGCTCTACAGGCTTCTGCTAATGCAGACATGAAACTGGGCCAAAGAATAAATGCTGGGTGGGAATTGGTGTATTAATGTTTATAGTTGACCTCATTCCATATTCCTAGTGGAGTTCCTAATGCAGCTTCGTGAATCTCCTCCAGTGACAGGCTGTTGTCTGCCTCTGTCTCCCTTAGTTCAGCTCTAGAAATTACCAGGCCTGGGATGAGTTGTTTTCCCCCCACTAGTCTGATGGAAAGTGAATGGACTATCTTGCCAGAAAAAACATGGAAAGTTGTTTTTTAGCAAGCTGAACGTACTCATATGGAAGCACAGGACTGGCAGGTACAGTGCAGGTGAAGGTGAGGTGCTCTGTGATGGGTGATGCAGGGAAATGTCCTTTTAAACAGTGCCCTACTTTCCGTCCACACGTGAATTTGTAGTTTCTGCTGATTGTCCAAAGCTGATTTAAAATCTCTCAGCATCTGGATGGGGCGTTTTTTGTGTCCCTTTTTTTTCAATTTCCCCATTCTTATCTTATGCTAATGGTTGGAGGGCCAGTTGGATTAGTTAGCTGATCAGAATTTAGCTCTTAGTGGAAACAAGTAAGTATCTGTGGGAAAGAGCAGGGGGGAGAGGTGGCACTTCGTCTTCTGATGTCAAGGCTGACCCGCTGCGGAGCCGTGCTGTGCATGGTGCTGCTGAGGGTGTACAGAAGCCTCAGAATGGCTTGGTTCTTGGTAAGGTCAAGCCATGTTTTTACATGAACAACTCTTCTTCAGTACTTCAGAACTGTTCATTTCATCTGGATCAAAGATGTTTTCTAGGGAAGCAGCTGCTTTATCTCTAGACATTTTCTTAAGAGCAGCTACCAGTATTCTGAAGAAATGTCACTAGATCACAGTTCATATCTCTCCCTCTTGGATTAGTCCTCGTATGATTCATGTTCTGTTTCTAGAGAGGAATGCTATTATGCTGGCATTAGATTTAAATACATGAATCAAAATAACACCGAGTCCTGGGAGATCCGTTCTTATGAATGACAAGAAAAAGTGAAAAGGCCAAGTGCTGCAAGATTAGGTGAATTTATACAGCAGTTAACGATCTCTTTGTGACATTCTGTATAATTTTGAATGTTTCCAGGATGATGCCGTCAGTATTGAAAGCGGCACTAACACCGAGCGCCCTGATACGCCAACCAACACTCCTAATGCACCAGGAAGAAAAAGCTGGGGGAAAGGAAAATGGAAGTCAAAGAAGTGCAAATATTCCTTCAAATGTGTAAATAGCCTGAAGGTAGGTATGTGTGAGCTTCGGGGAATGCTGGGCACCACTTACTGCAGCAATGTTGATGTTGGATGTGAGACAGTGTCAAGCTAGATACTTTTAAATATCTTTAAACAATTATGTTCCCTGCTGATTTGAAGCAATTACCTTTCTTATTTGGAATAGCCAAAGTTTTGAAGAAAAAGGATATTGAGAAGTAGGAGACAGTAGGTAGTGCTGCAATTAACCCTGTTTTTGTACAGTTTGCAAAGTTTTGTATGATGCTATGATTATGTATTTCATTGAAGCTGTAGATGCTAGAGATAAATATGAGAAGTCGGATGAACAAATTGAACTAAAACAGAACCTGTGATAACTACCTGCAAATCACGGAACCTGCACAGATTTTTCTATGTGTTTAAAAAAAAACCCAAACAAATCAACCCAACAATCTTAAAGTAGCATTTTCCTCACACATAACCAGATCAGCTATTTTCTGTCCTCTGGTAGTATCGTAACTACTATGTAGTGCAATCTGATTAATTTATTGTGAGTGTTGGGATCATGTGTTAGCACCTGATTTAAGCAAGTATGTATCTTCCCATATAACACCTGATGGTTTTAAGAGATGTGGATTCATGGTCTTTACTCCCTGTTTTGCTGTTTTAGCATAGTGCTGTTTTCTTCTGCACTGGTGACAAACTATGGTGGACTGAATAAATTTTCTCATTCATGACTATTTTAGTCCGTCAGGAAGTTCTTCTTTTTCTCATTCCTCAGCCTTGTGTGGGATAGTTATGTGGCAAAAGCTGTAAATATGCCTTATGATTGATTTTTATAAGATTTCTAAATTATGGATGCTTATGTCTGGAACAAGATGGGAGTTACGGCAAACTCTTTGAGGATCTGTGCAGTTCAGTAGTGGATATTTTCTGCAGAATTGCTCTAAGAGTATTTTTTCATCCCCCCATGCTGAACTGTGGAGTTGTGCTGATGTGGCTCTTTCTGAACTTTGTCTTCAGGCTGCCTTAGTGAAACACTGGAGTACCTGGGTGGGCGGGGATAAAAGGTTTGGCGCATGGAAACCTTCTAAATGAGCATTGCCGCTGGAGAAATTGTGATACGAAGTTACATGGACAAAAGTATCTGGGAAACAAATTGATCTTCTTGTGTTCTTGACTTGTAAAAATTATCTCAAGGCCTTTAAGGGTGTAGGAGGAAGGGAAGTTGTTTCATTTCACCAAGGTAGGCAGCAGTTCCTGTGGCTGGCGTGTCGCCCCCGCGGATGGTGCTATTTGCAGCTTCAAGTCATACTTCAAACACAGACACGGGCCCTTGGACACCCAAACTTTTAACAAGTTCTGAGCTTTGTTACTCGTACTTGTTTTCTGTCTGCAGAAAAAAGGGTTAGTACTTTCCAAGTGTCTTCTGGGAAAACAAAACTTTCCCTCACCCCAATGTCAATCCAGACCCTACTGCATGTAGGGTGATCCAAAAGACTAAGCTATGAAACTAAGCAATTCCTGACTTCTTTGGATTTGGATCAGGGCCTGGGAACAGATTCCTGTGCAAGTGGAATCAAGCTGTGAGGGAGTAAATGTAGCATTTCAATTAAGTGGGATATTTTTATTAGCTTTTTTCCCCATTTCTCTTTGATCTGAAATTATTGGTAATAATAAGAGATGTGCATGTTAAGACGAAGACTAGGTAGCAGTCAAATTTGCTTTTTTCCTTCATGGTTGAGGAAACCTCTCTTCTTTTCCTTTTCTTCCATATTAATTTTGCAGATACTCTGGAGAAAACTCTAATGATTGAATGTTGTATGTGGGTTTAGAAAAACACTTGTGACTCTTTGACGACCATGTCATATATCCCCTAGTTTATGTGTTTTGGAACTAGACTGTAAGGTGCAGGTATTGAAGTTAATGAAGGGTCAATATGATTCAAAGATCATTGAAATTAATATTCTTTAGGGGTGTATAAATTATGTGTTTTTTTCACTTTTGTACTTTCGGTTTTCCCCTCTTATTTTCCTTTTTACTTTTTTCCTTGGGAAAACAAAGAAATATGGCCATTACTGTCTGCTTTGACTGTTAAACAGTTATGACTCAGCCTGAAAAACTCACTGCTTGCTAAATATGCTTTTTAAACACTACTTTGGGAGTTATTTTGGATGAAATTTAAGTGTTCAGGAAAACAAAAATACAACTTGGAAAATGACAGGAAATAAAAACCTGCCTTTTTCCTTTTTGGAGTAGTAAGTTACTTGTAAGACGTACTGAAAAATCTTTGCTTTCTGTGGGCTGAACGGAAATAGGGTTTATAAATGAGCGTATACAGCTAACACAGGTAGCACAGTTGCACATCCTCATATATCCATGTATGTTTTTCTGATAGATCTTTTAGCAGAAAACTATGCATATTTTGTGTTTTCATGCTCCCTTTAAAGCAATGCAATTCTTTTCCGTACCCTTTACTTCTCCCTAGGGTGTGTGCTTAAGTTGTAAGCAGCCTGGTGTTGTCTCAGCTTCTACTTGCAGTCCCCTGCCCTGGGAACCAGTATCCAATGCCACACAGAATTCCAGCTTGTTGATGTGTAATGGAGACTGAATGTAACTAAACCCACTGCCCATAATGGCTTACTTCCATTTCTAGGAACTGGAAATGTGTGTGGGGGTTGTTGGTTCCCCACTGGCAGTGTGGGTGACATGGATTAAAAGGCATTCATGCAGGTGATTATTTTTGGCATAGTATTGACTTCACTGCTTTCTGTCTAAAACCAGGTCTAATCTTAATTTTTAATTGAGCCCAAGTTGGTGTTGAGTGAGTAAGGCTGGAACTCACCACTGATTATTTATTTGCTTTTGTAGCAACAGGTCTGTTTTCTTCTCTGCCTTCTTTCTGTAGTGCATGAGGGACCTGGGTACTTTGGGTTTTGTGCCCTTTATTCATAGCAGGGACAAGATGGCATTTCACAGTTTTACTTTTGGACGGGTATCTGGGTCACCTCTGTCTGCACAAACCAGTGTCAGATTTGTGTCACATACTTGGCATCTGAGCATAACCATTGTGTATGGCACCTAGGAGTACAATGTTTTGGGAAACCTCCTTCATTGTTTAACAGTTGGGACAAAAATCAGAACGGACAAGTATTTTTGAAATAGCTGTGTGCTGTCTCTGACCATGGGGATGTTGGGAGTTAAAATAGGAACAGAGCTTCTGCGAATACCCTGGTATCTTCCTGCAAGAGCCGCTGCCTGGCTGCTTCATCCATCAAACACCAGCAGAACTGCAATGTGTACAGTCAGGCTCCTGGAGACTGTAGTGCTTGGTGTGAGAAACGTAGTGTGGGTGAAGTAAGTAGACTAAAGACATTTGTCTTGCAGAGTAATTTTTTCCAGGGAAATAGTTTTTCTTTGAAAAAGCATGCAAAATACTCTAGGTATGTACTCAAATATAAAAATATGGAAACAGTATAGCACTGTGTTATATATCTCTACTTACCACCTTAGTCTGGGTCCTACCTAGAAAATCAGAAACTTATTGGAATTTATGCTGGAAAAATAGCCTATCTTGAGGGTGAAAAACATACTGCTTTTCACTTTCTCTATTTTGTTAAATTTATCAGAAACGGGGCATATGACAGAGAACAAGGTTGTTCCAGAAAAACAAATGCAAAACTTGCTAATATGTCTCTGTAATAAAGCAGTGGGAATCCATGCATTTGACTTTGTTATCTTCATGCGGTAAGTCAGAAACATTCACTATTCAGCAGCAGGAATTCCTTCAAGCAGAAATTTGAAACCAAGTTATTATTAGTGGAAAAACTTTATTAAGTGTTCTGAATTTGATCTTTCAGTCATTCTCTTCAAACAAAACTTAAATACACTCAAAAATTAAGGCTACCAAGTAAAATCAATAAATTTATTGCTGCAAAGTAAAATTATAAATGTATTGCACACAAAAAATCATGGCTTTGTGTATGCAATTTTATGGCTTACAGTTTACCTCATCATTTCTAGTTCAATTGTAATGCTTTAGATACTGAACACCTGCCTTTTCCTTCTGTCCTGGGGTTACTAATAATCTTGCTACTTTTTCCTTTCCTGGTATTCTGTATCTCTCATCTAATAAAGCCATTAGTTTGTTCTTTTGTGTTGTGATGGGTTATACTTTGAATTAAACTTTGAACAATTCTTTTTAATCTATATTGAGCTTTGAAAGTTGTTACCTCTCTTAAGAATTGCAGGCGGGCCTTCATCTGTGAAAGATTTTCTGCTTTCTCTTTCTAGCTCTTCTAGTTATTTCTGTTAATAACAGATGCTGCCTTTCTCAGTAAATGATGCTATTTAAAATTTTTCTAGACTTCCTTTGCTTTTCTTTTTCTAAGGAGTGTTAGACTCCGTACTCACACCCCCTCCTCGAATTTATTCTTTGGTTTTGGATAGGCCAGAGCTGCCAGGGCTGGTACTTCTGTTGTCTCTGAAGAGCTGCCATTTGAAGGCTGCTGAACAGCCATCATGAGACACTTCCTTCCTGCCTGCACTGTCCCAGACAGTCCCCTGTGGGGAGGCACTTCAATGAACATTATTCTTGCTGAAAACATCCTGTCAGGACAGGCCAAAATACTGTTATCAATTATGAACAAGCACCACCATATTCATCACAGTGCATAAACATACCTGCTTGTTTTGTTTTTTTTTTCCCTCAAACTAATGTAAGTTGTATAAAAATAGGACTTGGCATTTCTCTGGTAACTGTAATGGCAATCTGAAAACATTTTGTAGACATGAACTTTGTAGCAGTATTGTGACAGACCGGAGAGCATTTGTGTGTGTGTGACAAAGTTGCAAGACCAAACTGTAATGTAATAGTTAAATGTGGCCCTTCTTCACCCTTATGCCGGTATAATTCTTCTTCTCTCTCCTGGTAATTCTTCCTTGTGAAGTTTCAAATCCTTGTGTATAATAATTATGATAGAAAATGCTTATAGGTATGACCTTAGATGCAGAGGCTGCCTTATTGAAAATTGTGAAATGAAATAGTAGAGCTGCAAATACAACTTGGGAGTTCTGCCAGCTTCTAGACATAACTGAGACAGCAGTTCTTCCCCGTTACTTTTTAAAAGCTTGGTGGAGAAAGAAAAGGGTGGGGTATGTTTGTCAGAATATTCCTCTAACCTCCCTTTAAGACAGCCAAGCTGAAATGTGATGTTACAAAACCATGATTGTACACTGTTCACTTTCTAAAATTGGCTGTGAACCCATTAGTGTGAGGAGGGGAATTTGTCAATTAAACTGTTGAATTTCACAGCAATGATATGCCTGTGAGTTTTGTTGTTTTTTTAATCTCTAACCTTACTTTACACCTATAGGAGGACCATGGCCAGCCTCTGTTTGGAGTCCAGTTTAACTGGCACAGTAAAGAAGGTGATCCTCTTGTTTTTGCCACTGTAGGCAGCAACAGAGTGAGTAATCTGTTTTTAATCATATGCCCTTCCATGTGGTTCTGCATGCATCCCTGTTTTCAAGCAATCCCTTTACCTGTGTTTGGTATGGACACACAATACTTAGTATAAACAGAGGTATTTCTAAGATGTGCAGCATCTGTTATCTGGGAGAGCTGCATCCTTTGGATTGTTCTATGGAGTCATGTTAGCTATTAGGGTAATTAGGCTATGTAGTAAAGAAAAAAGCCCTTCAGTAATATGCATATGGGATAAGGAGGAGAGGTGCATAAATCTCAATAAAATTACTCTTCACAAATGTTATTATTTTCTAGAGGTTACGTACTCATATACACAGGATGAGAACTGTCTGCAATGATGCCAGCCAGCTCAGTAGCTAAATTAATGGCTTGTGTGGAGTGAATTTATAGACTTCCTCTGAACAAGGATCGATGTCATTTCAGTCGTGAAAATAACCGCTGAGAAATGTGTTTTATGCAAGCGTTGTGAATAAACAAGAAGTCTTTCATTTCTAGGTTTGTTCTGCCTGGCAAGTCACCAGAAACACTAAACTAAGTTTAAGCAAGGTTTCAATGACTCATTACAAGACCAGGTCATGTTAGAGATGACTGCAGTAATTAATTCCAGCAAGGGTTTATCTTAGGCAATTCAAATAATAGACTTCAATAGCTGGGAAGGACAGCTGACAAGTCCTGACATGGTGCTTTACTGAAACTGCTGTGGGCATTCTTTCATCAAACCTTTTCCACCTGTTAAACAAATGGATGATGGATGAAATCTAAACCATAGAGGCACTCTACCTCTCCCCATCAGGCAGTCAGTAGATGGGTGCATGTGATTTCCTTTTGAAATGTCACAACTAAGCAGCAGTCTCTCCCACTTACTTCTGTTTTTTTTTTTTTTCTCCAGGTTACTTTGTATGAATGTCATTCCCAAGGAGAAATCCGTCTGTTGCAGTCTTACGTGGATGCTGATGTATCCTTTAAGTTAAATACTCACGTGTTTGCTTCTTCTTTATGAAAAATCCAGAGGCTTTGTTGGAAGAAGCATGAAAATGTTTTGTCTGTGATTTAATACTTTGCTCATGTGGTGCATTCTTTATGTTAGGTCCAAGTCTTGCCTCTTTCCCACATCCGAGAATTCCTCCTGTTGAAAAAATGTTAAAAATGCAGACTCAGGGACCAGACTGTATTAAAATATTTGAAAACTGATTTTCCATCAGTTTAATTTTCCCAACACTAATATTTGTATAATGTTTCCCCGCTTTACAGTGGTCTCAGTTTCCCTGTGAATTGGAGCTGGTTTTAAAACCTAAGAATTGCATTTTATGCTCTGAAGCGTTAATAATTTGTGATCATTTGCAATACACAAGTCATTAACTTGTGAACTCAGTTGTGATTCATTATTCCCAGTCAAAGGTGATACTGTGAAAGAGGTCTTCCTTGTGTGTTTTGGAACAGAAATGAGGAAATCAACATCTGTAGAAAAGGTGATGTTGCTGGTATTTGCAGGTGTATAACTGAATATGTGTCTTTTTCTTATGTGGTCCAGCAGAGACTCCTGGGCACTTGGATGAAATAGCAACAGGTCTGTTTAAAATAAAATGTTGTTTAAAAAAAGAAAAAAAATATATCCTGTTTGTTTTGTGACCCTTAACTTAAGGCATTGTAGGCAGATGAAAATTTCTACACCTGTGCATGGACATATGATAGCAATACAAGCCATCCTCTTCTGGCTGTGGCAGGATCCAGGGGTATTATTCGGATAATTAATCCTATTACAATGCAGTGCATAAAGGTGAGTCTTCAGAACTTTGAATACAGCTTGTGTTTCAGTAAGGCATGACACTTTTTCTTCTAATTACATGTAAACGTGAGGGGAAATGGTAACTTGGTGTCTGAATTCTATCCCAGCACTACGTGGGCCATGGAAATGCAATCAATGAACTGAAATTCCATCCAAGAGATCCAAATCTTCTTTTATCTGTAAGCAAAGGTGAGGAAAAATCTCTGATGTTTTTATATAAATGAGGATAATTTGGATTGGAGTTTGGTCTTGAATATGGCCAAAAACCTGCATGAATTTTTTTTTATGAATGGCACTGAACAAGTTAATCTTGAAAGTTGAGAGCAAATCATGCTTTTACATGGCTATATATTTTATACTTACTAAATCCATGGTCTACAACCATAACTCCAGCTATGGTGCAGAGGGATTGTGAATAGCGCTGCTTTTTAGGAAAGAAGAATCACAAGCCTTGGGTTTGCTCTTTTCTTTCTGACAGTTGAATTAAATTTTTTTCAGTTGTTGAATCACGTTGCCATCTAGTGGGGATGTCTTAATGTTGCAGACAGCGTTCACCGTCATGTTCATGGGGAGAAACTTGGATTGTCTGTTGCTTGGGAACTTTTGTTGGACTTAGTGTAAAAAGCATATTATTGAAGGGAGTTTTTGGTATAGTGTCTTATGGGCTTGTCCAGAATGTTCTAACAGTCACAACTTCAGAATCTTGGCTGTTTTGTTAAGTAAGGAATGATCTGCCACAAGGAGCTAGCCTTCAGGAATGCTTGAGTTGGAAATATTCACTTAGGGGGACTTTTGACTTTAGTATATTTGGACTTACTGATGAAGCTGCATGAGAACAGGAGTTGGGAAGCTTTCTGATGCTTGCAACGGTCAAGTTGGTGCTGTGGGTCTGTAAACATCCAGTTTCTGTATATTTTGTAGGTTCTCTTTGTAATAATGTTTTGACATCAGCTGTAGTGCTGCAAGTTTTAATGTGCAATCTCTGGACCAGGTGCTATCACTGAGGCAGGAGAACATTTGGGCTGTTAGAGCTGCTTGGGTGAGAGATTAATAACAGACCAGGAAAGTATTTGGGACTGCATGGCCACCTGTGTCCCTTCGGGGATTTTGGGTGTTGTTGTAATTCAGTGCAATGTACTTGTGGAATCCAAAAGGGAAATACACTAGGGGCTCCCATTACCAAATGGGAGATACACTAGAGGTTCTTCATTAGAAATTGTTAAAACTTTCTTTAAATAAGTGGATTAGTCTGATTGACTTTGGAAGACTTATTGTTTATATAAACAGTTTTTCCCTTCCTTTCTGCCTGTGGTTCATAAAGAATAACATTTCAAAGGTTAAAAAATGGAAAATCACAACTTTTCTGAATGTTGATGTTAGAATGGCAGAAAGGAATTCTAGCATTTTTTGATACATAAAATTGTTTTTATGACTGACTAAAAGCATATTTGTTTGAAATCAGACTTTTCTTTGCTTTTTGGGTGATCTAAAGATCCAAGCATATTTTTGCTAGAAACCGTCCCTAGAGGATGGGGTGGACCCGCTTTTTCAATTACAGAATTACTTCTAACAGTAAGTTAGTTATAATAGTAATTTTAGTTAATGCAGTTTTGTTGTTTCTAATAAGAGAAGGATTAAGTGCTTTTTTGATGTTGACCTAAACACCTGTTACTCAAAGTGGTTAAGCTGAAATATATTACTCAAATGTACATATAAAAAGCAGCATGTAATTCTATTTGTTCTTTATAGATCATGCATTGAGACTGTGGAACATCCAGACAGACACGCTGGTTGCAATATTTGGAGGAGTAGAAGGGCACAGGGATGAGGTGTTAAGTGCAGTAAGTGGAAGACCGTGGGGCAGTGATTTAGATTTACAAAGGGTAGCAAGCAACTTTTATCCTCTTGTGCACTGTCTTGATATTATAGCTACTTGAAAATAACCACCTGGAAGTGCATAAAAACGGTTTTAAGGGGATAGGCAACTTTAAATGTCAGGTGGTGTGATTGATGTGGCCTCCTCTTACAGACAGGATCTGTATGTTTTAGTAGCTGGTTTTCTTGGGGTGCAGCCTAGAAGTGAGCAAAATAGGTCTCAGTGGGGCTAGAAAGAGTAAAAAACATTTCATGATGGTCCCACTTTTGAAGTTCTTGAGTTCTCATCAAGTCAAAGCAGCATAAGCAAACAAACCTGGAGAGACATGGTAGTGAAAGAAAGAAGTTCTTGGAGTTAAATTGTTTTTCAGTGGCTGTGAACAGACACTGGTATCCAACAAATATCAACTAGAAGAGTTAACTTTTAATATGCAGTTCTTAAGAACTCTTTCCATTCCTGTTGTGTGACCTGTTGTGAAAGGTGAGGGGTGCATCTGTAGGAAGCCTGACACTGTATTTATTATTCACCCTTTCATAGCCCTGGAATTCTGCCAAAGTTGCACCTAGGGAGCTTGGTGAAGGAGGAAAATTAGCTGTAGAGTCACTGTCTGTCAGTGCTGTTGAATATGTCTCTTTTTCTTGAGAGAGACTAAATATAATTATTAAGATGCTGTGCTGCTTTGCAGTGAACTGGATTACATTCTTAGTGTTTTTCTATTTGTAATACTCAGTTTTATTGCATGCTCTACTCATAAAATGCTGTTTTGATGGAAATGATGGAATAAAATCTGAGTTGATACAATGCAGCCTAGGATAGGAGTGCTCAAAATTATTTTATATACATAGGATTACGATCTTCTTGGTGAAAAAATCATGTCCTGTGGGATGGATCACTCTCTAAAACTCTGGAGAATTAATTCCAAGAGAATGATTAATGCTATCAAAGACTCCTATGAGTACAACCCAAATAAAACCAACAGGTATGTAGTCTTCTTCTCCTTGTCTGTCTTTACAACACTCCTATCAACTGTCTGGGTTAATTCCTTTCCAGATTGGGAGTTTTTGGGGAGTGACCTGGATGTTGTGCTGGGTACTGAATCTCACTACACAGTGTATCTTGTTGATGTTTGCTTCACTGGAATTGTATTGAATTCTGATTCAAAGTTCTGAAATTTTTATTTTTAAATATCTCAATTATTTCTTATTTGCTTGACTAGAAAATGTCTAGAGTTATTGTCTTAAAACTTGTATTTAATGCATTTCAAGATGTCAGTATCTTTTCTTCGTCTCATCTCATCATCTCATCTCATCATCTTAAACTTTCTAGAAGGGAATCAAATCTGTGTAATTAAATTTGGCAAATAATCTTATACTGAGTAGTTAATTATTGTGTATTACATGACTGGGGTGGGGACAAAACTGTTTATATAGTAATAACTTTAATTTTCATCATTCTCTGATTTGACCTCAGATATGAGTAAATTGTCAAGTAAACATAGCAATTAGACACATGATAGAAAAACCCTGCTTTATGAAGTTCTTCAACTTTTTGATCTTAACTTCCGGTTAAACCATTGAGAGAATTAGAGTCTAAAACACAGTGAACATGTTCAGCAATGAGACTAGCTGTGAAAATACTCTCGCTTTTTTTGGTAATGTTACCAAATATTAAATGATGCTTTTTAGTGTGCTTTTTTAAAAATGGTGATTTTTTTGAAGAGTGCATTTCTATTGAACAATTCAGATGTTGCAGAAGCAGCATCAGGAAGATTGAGCTTTAATTGGTTCTTGAAGTATTTGGTGACAGCCATTGTATTCAGCATCTGAAGGAGTAGTTTTACCCAGCACTATCTCTGCAGGCTTTTACATGGGAAACTTCCTTATTTCATTAGGAATGAGGATGAAAACAGGGACGGTTCCTATTACTATTAAAAACAAACTGCATATGAAATCTACTTTGTTATAAAACTGTTAAGAAGTTGGGCTTGTTCTTTTAACATTGAAAATATGTCCAAACTGGTTATTAAAAATTACAGTTGCGCTTCTGCATTTGTTTTTCTGAACCTCACTTGAAATTTTTCTCCACAGGCCTTTTGTTTCCCAGAAAATTCACTTTCCTGACTTTTCTACAAGAGACATACATAGAAACTATGTTGACTGTGTACGGTGGTTGGGAGACCTAATTCTTTCCAAGGTAATGCTGCAGCTTTTTCAGCTACATTACATTTATTTGCTGGTCCTGAGGATCCTAAACCTTAGAAATATTATTAGCATTTGGGCCTTAGGTTAAACTACTATCTTGTATCAAATGATTTTGTGGAGTGTGCTGTGAATTTTGTCATCTGTCAGCATGTGTGAGTAAGCAGCTTGTACTTAAAAAGCAAAATTCTTACTACAGCTGTACTCTACTACAAGTTAAGGGTTTCTGGCTAACCAGAATCTTCACAGAACATATGGAAAGGGAATCTCTAGATACTCATTAGGGATCCTGCTGCTGAAGAGTGAGATGAGGGTTACCATAAGGGAGTAACTTTGATTAATGTGTTGTGTCCACTAGTAACACTGGCTTGCAGGTATTAAAGCAGGCAGTCCAACTGCCTTGGTGCCAGCAATTGGCGAGTGCACCATCCTGTTAGTCAAAGGGACTGGGTAAACAATCCTCAAACCAAGGGAAGTTTAAGCTGCTCATGAAATTGTGTTTGAGCACATCTGGTTGACTTCATCCGAAGTGGGTGAGGGAGGGCTCCTGCAGTCCCATTACCTGGCAAAGCTGTGAGGGCTTCAGGTTGCCAGCGATGGACAGTGATTATTGTTGTTAATGTGGCTGTGATCTAAGGGCAGAGGGGAGATTTTCAGGTCAGCTTTTCATAGTGTCATTAGGGAAGCTGTGAGATTAGGTGTTTGCTTATAGTTAGACTGATTCTGCAGTATAAATGACAGGTGATTTTTCTTTTCATTGTTTCACTCCAGTCTTGTGAAAATGCCATTGTTTGCTGGAAGCCTGGCAAGATGGAAGATGATATAGATAAAATCAAGCCCAGCGAGTCAAACGTGACCATTCTTGGGAGATTTGATTACAGCCAGTGTGACATATGGTACATGAGATTTTCAATGGATTTCTGGCAAAAGGTATGTGCCTGACTTTGCTGTATTTGAAGGTGTGTAGCTTTGCATCTATTTCATGTTTATGGGCATAGGAAGGCTCTTGGTTCATGGGCAGTTTGAGAAACAGAATGGTTTGCTGTAAGGGGCTTTATATGAACCTGCAGGAGCTCCAGATTTTTCATTCTGGGTTCTGCCTGTGGAAAAAAATTCCGCCAAATGAATATTTATTTTCCACCAGAAATATGTTTCCTGATGTCTCCATCCCCTGTCTGCAGAGATTGGTAAAATGGAAGAAAGGAGGCAAATTCTACAGTCTTTCTGACTCGTCCAACAAATTCATTAAATCATTCATGTTTAAACGTTCATACCCGATTTATCAGCTCTAGAGCCTTTATAAAATTCTGACTTTATTCTTTGAGGGAGTACTTTAAAGCTTCTTTATCCTCTGCTTTCTTTTTAAGATGCTTGCTCTGGGCAATCAGGTTGGCAAACTTTATGTTTGGGATTTAGAAATAGAGGATCCACATAAAGCCAAGTGAGTATTTTATTTTGTTTTTGCTAAAGACAGGGAGTTGGGGTACTTCTTCTTATCCTTCCCCGTTAACTAGAGAAATTCTTTACAGTGCTACTTACTTTCCATTATAACTACTAGGGAAATAAACACAGTGAGCCCCTGAAGGTTAATGTTTATTATAGCTCACTGATTTATAATTTATACTATAGTAATGCCAAGAGGCTCCAGTGGGATTGTGCTGGCTACCGCGTGTAGATATTGTAAAAGGCAATTTATTTCTCACAGAGTTTTCACTAGTTTGGTGGAAATTTTGCAAAATCATTAGGAGAAGATGTGCTAAGGTGAGTGTAGCGCATGACAAAGGCGAGACAGGTGACAGGAGTGAAAAAAGGAGAGTGTGAAGGTGAGCTAGGAGCACAGTGTGGAGAAAACGCTACACTCTGGCTCTCCACTTCCTCACTGGTGTTGCCAGGCAGTTTCATAGCGTGTCTCTTAGATACACATTGATACATATGTATGTGTGCAAACATACAAATGCAAAAAAACCCTGAACGCAAGAAAAGGCCTCCACTCCCAAAAAACAATGTTTATAAAATGGATATACACTGTATATATAAATACTTTATGCATTTTGTTTTTGTATACCCAATATATTATACATATCTTTATATATATACATTCCATGTAAATATGTATATATGAATACATTAATGTATGAAATTCCTGGAAGTTCTGCAGTCTTTATGGTCACATAATTCTGATATTTTATTCCTAACCCTGGAAAATAACACTGATTACGAAGTCCTAAATAATGTGATTCAATAAGATTTCAGTCTTTGCTTCAATAAAAACTGGGTGGATGAGAAACAGCTGTGGGTGAACGGGAAACTGCTTTCCCAAGTCCTGTTGCCTTCAATTCCTCCTAGGTCGCATACATAAGGGATTGCTGAAACAGTGCTCCATAATGTAATAGGAAGATTGAACATTGCAGCTGAATAATTTTCTTTTTTATTTTTTCCCAGGTGCACGACTCTTACGCATCCTAAATGTGTTGCTGCCATCCGACAGACCAGTTTTAGCAGGGATAGCAGTATCCTTATAGCTGTGTGTGATGATGCCAGTATCTGGCGCTGGGACAGATTACGATAAAGTACTTTTTCTTAATTCACAGAAGAAAATATATTTTCAAATTATAATATAGTCTGTTAACTTGCTAGCACAGTAGATGCATTTAGTGTAGACTTTCTCGAAGGTTCGGCAGGCTGGAGCTGGACTTAGTGATGTTTACATTCTGTGTATTGTTCTGCTTGGAATTGCTGCTTTTAATAAAAAGAAGTATTTTTGTAAAGTTTTCTGAATTGTCCATTTTAATTATTTCCCACAAGAAGTTTTCACTTAGGGCCTAGGAAATTTCTTTGTGTAGAGCCATCACATGAATGTATGACAATTTGCTAGAAATGCAGTATTTTTGTGCCTTTTGAAAACCTAATGATGCTTTTATTCAGGGACAACACAAGAGAAATGCTACTCTTAAAAATAGAATATAAATAATTCTTAAACAATTTCTAAAAATATCTTTAACTCATTCCTTAAGTTAGTTGCAGATTGAAATTGATTTAATTTTTAGTAATCTCAAATTGAAATTTGCTTCTCACCATATTTGTTAATGGTTAGGGGAAAAAAACCATGACTGGCTTTGTTTTGTGGATCACATTGTTCTGTTGTTTGAATTCTGACTGTCTGGTTACTGCATTTATCTAAAAGTTAGTTTTTGGAAATATATTTTAATTACCTCTATTGTTAGTATTCCCAAGTAGCCTCCTCAATGTTTTTACTTGCCTTAGGAATAACGAATTCTAAAATCAATCATATTTCATATAGATTCAAAATGTGTACAGTAAATAAAAATGACGGGGAAATGGATAAGATGGCAGAAATTCTTAGCAGTGATAATCTGTGTTCAAAACATTGGTGTTTATTTTGTCAGCAGGTAGCTGAAATACTCATGTCTGTGTTAAGAAAGTGGTCCAGGACATTTCTCAGCAGTTGTGTGCACCTGAATGAGGAAGAAAGCAAATAACATTTATTGGGCTGAACCATTTACATACTTTTTTCCCTTTGCCTGCCCTTATCCTACAACATAACATGTTACTTGAGAAGAATGTTTTGAGTTATGATGTAAATACAAGTACACAGTAATTGTCAATATTATGGTGCCTTTCTGATCAGTAGATTAAATAGTCCTGTCTGCTACTGACTTCTTAAGTGCATATCTGACTTTTCATCTTTCAGGATATTGCTTTTTTCTTTTTGTTACAGTTTGAGAAACTTGTAAATGCTGTGGTTAGATAACCTACCTGTTCATTTGGAAGTAATATGACTACTAAACCAGTTTTGATTTGTGTCCTTAGGAACCTGAAAATAATGAAGCCCAGAGCTGACCAGCAGTTTGCGAATTTTTTTCTGTAATACATGATGGTTTTCCTTTTGTTTTTTCTTCCTTTAAGTCCTTGTTCTTACTACTGGGCAAGTGCAGTAGTACTACAGGTCTGTCCAAAAACTAGTGTTTAATTGAGCTGGATTTTGTACCTTGTTTTTTGTTGCACAAGCCAAATGGCCAGTTTGGTCTTTCTTGTGCCCGTGAGTGTCTGGTCAAGAGGACGTGATCAGGAAGCCAAGAGTAAAACCAGAGTTGGGCAGAAGCCTGAGTACTGGAGGGAGAAAACTGAAACTCCTGCAGAGTTGAACACTGATCAGCTGAAGAGGGAGACAGGTGAGACTGGGGCTTGGGGCAGGTGTTTACCTTCCTGCATCAACAGAACTGCTGGCATAGCGTGAGCCAGTGTTTACACAACAGCAGTGGCCCATAGACCTCATAGATCATTCTGTGGGAAGTATGTGGGGTTGGCAGAGTCTGAAAAATTATGAGGCTGGGGTGTGGATGGGAGAGCACTCCAGAAAGGCAGTGGGAATGCTCAGGCTTCCTGCAGCCTCAAGGAAAGAGCTTTAGTTGAATTAGCTATACTAAGAACACTTGGGTTGGAGGCTGGTGGCATTTAGCCATTGCAAATGCTTTACAGTAGTATGCCATTAGACTGTCTTCTGTGTTTTCCCATGGTCGGGGTTGACAGTGAAATGGAATACAAAAGCAGTAGGGATTTCTCAGCCATGGGTGTTGTTTTAGGACATAAGTGGTACATTCTGACAAATGAGCTGCTCTGTTTGAGAGGAAGGAAAGGAAGGGTGTTGCTTGACTGGAAAGAGGGCTAACACAGGGTCAGCTTTAACTTCTCTTTTAACTTATGAATGTGCTGAAGACTGTCCTCTTCAAATGTAGACAAATGTTCCAGGAACTTTGCCCTGAGAAACCTGGATGGAGCTGAAATTGGATTAAAAGTCTTAATGAAGGGAAGAACTTGTGTAAGTAGATCTGTAACAAGGCAAGGGGGAAAAAATTTCTCCTTTACAACAGTCAGCCCCATCTGCGTGTAGAAAGAATAATACTTTGAAGATACACAACAAGGGGGAAAATTCTCTTTTTCAACTAGCAGACTGATAAAGCTCAAGTGGATATAAAACCTATATACTTATTTCATTAGGGTGTTTTCTTCCTACAGTTGCCTAGTTCTAGACTAAAAAAAGGAGTAAGATTAAAATTACTCGTGTCTCCTGGAACATACAGAGCTATTAGAGTTATAATCACTGCAAAAAGAATTTAAAGAAGAGTTTAATATTTTCCAAAACCTTTCCACCTTTTTAATATATACTTTTGTGAAACATACCTTGAGAGCTCCAGTGCCTAAATTCTTCAACAACAGAAATGTGGTTTAACCCTAGTATTGGAGAAGCCTACCGAAAATAGCCTGAAAGAACATGTATTCTTCCCTATTGTCTTCAGGCCACCTTTAGGTCTGTTCTTTGACACATTCTGTAATTGACTCCTTCTGTTCCCCATCTCAAGACAGGTGAGGGAGAGGTAAAGTCAGGCTGATGAGTAACTGCAGTACAGTCAGGAAACTGTTTCAGAGGCTGCAAGTGTTGTTTCAGGGGTCTCATTTTGTTCTGAACTCTGCATGAAGAGCATAACATTTGAAGGTTGCTGATTCCCTCAGTCATTGCTCACTGAGTATCTCCCTGAAGAGATTAAAAAAAAAAAAGCAAAAAAGCTGAAGAGTAGAGGTATCTGGCAGCTGTTGTCTTATTCTACCAACTTTCAGAAACTTAGAAATTGCATAAATGGTAGGCTTGGACTACAGTTCTAACTTTTAGGCAGAGACTTTGCCCAGAGAGAGCAAGAAGGTTTGTACAACAGCTGGAAGTAGAAAATTGGTTCCTGATTGTTAAATTAGTGGTTTACTTAAAAGCTCTCGTCGACCATAGTCCTGTTTCCTGGGGTGCTGCTCCATCTGGTGGTGAATGAATAAAGAACGTAACCTCAATGCCATTTTAAATCAGGTTCTTCTTGAGGCTTTTTATGTTAAGCCAAAAAAATTTTATGCAAATATGGATCAAATTTGCCCTTCCTAGTATAGGTAGGAGTGCTTGTTTTCTCTGGTGCTTTTCATGCTCATGTTTCACCACTGCTTGTGTTGGGGAGCTCTGGTTCTGTGGCTAAAAGTCAAGGAACCAACTTCTTCTGCAAGTGTACAGACTTGGTTAGGTTCACCTGAGAATGCTTTGCTGTCACCATGAGCTGTGTCAGAAAAATATTTACAATAAAGAAATGAAGCAACTTTTAAAAAACAAATTAACAAATCCCCTGCATTATTAGAATTTTGACTACTTGCCATGAATTTTGCATCTGTTTCTGTGTAAGCCAGCAGCAATATATGCACTTTGTTGCTTCCTGCATTTTAAAATTTTTCTCTGGGCATGGTGGCGAGGTGAGGGCAGATGTAGAAACAGGCAGGGCCCTTCTGAAAAGAATCCCCACTCTAACTAACAAGTCCTGTTGGCTTGGAAAGGAAAACAATTGGGAAAATGTCTCAAAATGGAGGGAAATATATCTATCCTTCTCATGGTTATGAGTTTGGCATGGAAGGGTATGTTTAGCCTCAAAGCCTACTGATCAGTACACAGTATTTTGGGGTTTTTTTTGTACAGGTTTTCTTAAAAATCTGTACTCCCTAGTATCTGGAAACTGGGAATGGGAAAAATGCTCTAAATGTAGGAGGATCATTACAAAATAATTTGTATTACATCGAGGTTGTTATTGTTGCAGGCATTACACCTCTGGCCTTACCTGGGGAAAGTAATTCTAGTATTTTGTGTGTGGAGGAAAAAAAGGAGATATATATATATATATGTATGTATGTCTATATATATATATGTGTATGTATGTATGTATGTATGTATGTTAAAGGCAAAATAGATGAATGTATGTATCTCTGTTTCTCCTCAGATTTATTCCTATAATCATGTTCTCCCATTTTAAAATGACAATGTTGAGGTAAAAAGTATTGTTGGGAGACATGTTAGAAGACCCTGGAGTTTCTTACATTAAATTTCCTTAGACAAACTGAATGCCTGTTTCCTCAAGCAGCCTAACCACTGATCATATGATAGGATCTCACAGAGCTAGTGAAACTCACCCACCATAATCCTCTGCTTCAAAGCTGAGAAGGAAAAAGCACTTATGCTGGAGAAGCAGTCTGGCCATCCACACAACCTGTAGAAATGAATCATTTCTTACTTTCACAGTTGTGAAAGGCAAAATACTGATACTGAAGGGGGATAGAGTCTTCCCTCTTGTGAGTTTCTGTTCTGTAAGCTCAGTCACAGCAGGAAAGGAATTCACAATGATCCTCTCAAGCATGTGCCACATGCAGTGAGCTCAGAGACAACACCTGCTGAACTAGTGGCTACAGCACTGGGAGAAGTTCTTAATCTCCACTACTGAATTAATCAAACCCCATATAATTATGTATGACTGGAGCTGGGGCAAGAGCAGGGGCAAGAGCACTCATGCTGGACTCAGTGATCCCACCCACATGGTCTAGTCTGGCATGTCTGGCTTCCTGAAGCCTAAACAACAATCCCACCAGCAGCCGGAATAACCGGAATGCAGCTTTGGTCAGAACAGAAGTAGCTTGTTATAACTAGAGAGAAGACTGAGCAGCAGTGACAGCCTGTGCCCAAGCACAGCCCTTGGGCTTAGTTCTATGACTTCACCAGGCCATGTCAGATAGTGAGGGCCATAGAAAGTTGCAACAAGGAGTAGTGACATGAAGATTATTTCATAGAGGGCAGCTCTGGCTAGTCAGATGAGGAGGTTGTAGATAGTACCTCTTTTTTTAACAAATAAATCACTCCTTTGTTAATTGTGCTGATGGAGTGAGTAACGTGATGTAGACACATATACCCGAACTCCTGATACCTTGCAATGGCCTATGAAGTGTTAATTACTTATTTCCACAGCAGCCAGATGCTTCCTTAGAAGTGGAAGAAGCTGAGCAATGAGCACCCCCAACTTCCATTTGGTCCCTCTTCTCTCTTCTGACCCAGCTTCTATCACCAGCTGTGAGGCATCTGCCACCTGTGTGACAAAACTACCATACCCTACAGCAGAATTTGACAGGTCACAGAGAATGATCCTAATGACCCATTCTGATGAGGGATTTCAGCCAGGGCCTCTGCTAACTTCCCTCATTGCTGCTTCTCCACACACATTTGGCCTACAAATGTGTCTTTAAGAAAATTAGGCCTTTAGTCATGCAGGCAACCCAAATTTTTCAGGACATGGGGCTGTGCCATGGCTTCTGGGAAATAACCCTTTTTTCCATAAATTACCTGGGGGAGAATTAGTTTTATTTTTCAAAAGCTGTTCTTATACAGCTTTCCTGGGTTTCATCCGTCTGTTTTCCTTCTCTTCTGGGCCCCAGGTTGAGCTCATTCCTTTCATTCCTTGGGTCCCTCTGCTTTTATGCAAGGGAAGAGTCCATTTTAAGCTGAGGCAGAAATGACATAGGGTGTCATTGTGCAAGTTCAAAGGACAGATTCCATTCTCTGGACAAGTGTACCTAAGGCTGACTTGACTTGATAAAGGACTCCTTCAAGGCTTCATTCCCCTGTCAATGAAACCAGTTAAAACTTTTATTTTCATGCCAGTGGTTTGGGAACAAGTCTTAGTCCTTGGTTAAAGAGAGTAACTTATAAAAGCAAGAGCTATTGTTCAAAATAGTATTTCTGATCAAGCTAATCTAGCGAATGGAAGGGCCAGCTGGAGCTCACCTATGACATACCTGAGCACATGTGGCTGAAGCCATTGCACTAGCAGAAACTGCACTCGTCACAAGAACCACTCAGACCACCCCCAAATCCTATGAATTTATGAGCAAGTGTGACAGCCTTTGGTGCCAGTAACGTAGACAGCATTATCAGACACCCCACATCTGTTTCTAAGAGAAACAAGGATTTTACTCTCTTATTACTGGGAATAATTCCTCTAGCACAGCCGATTCCTCTCCATTACACTTTCATACAGGAAAAGTTAAAGGCAGGTACTCCCAAGATTAGGCTCAATAGTGTCTTACTGCCAAAGAGGGAAACACCGCTCTACCATTTATGTGAGCTGGGGACAGGAATATTGGTTGTCCACAAACTGGAAGAACTTACAGTGCAAGCACCAGCAGGAAACGATCAGCATATTCACAGTTGCCTGATCACCCTTCAAATGAGGTAAAGAAGGAAAATTTGGTGTACAACACCCCAAAGCACCACACAAGTATGACACAATGCTGGGATTTTTCATCTTGTAATTTTTTCCACTTTAAATGCAGTTTCAAGGAAGTATTTCTACACGGAACACTGATTTCTTGTTGCAGCCAAGCACTTCAATTAAATAAACCAACATGCAGACTAGTCATTTTCATTGATTTTAATTTTAAATACTGTTCAAGAGTAATATAAAAGTTACTAGTTTGTCTATTTAGACTAATCGTTGTTTGGGTTTTTCCCCTCCTCCCCCCTGAAATCTTCAGTGGAGTTACTTGATGCATCTTTCAGGTAACACTTTAGAAAGAACTCCAAATGACAGAATTTAAGCTTATGTTTTCCAGAAGAGAGGGTTCTGTGTCAGGCGTCTCTGGAAGTTTTCATACCTAGAAAAATAAAAAACACAACAACCAAAAAGTAACAGCTGCTGCATATAAAATTGTGTTTTTAAAAAAGAGTACAAATAATTTAGTCTATGCAGAGAACATGATAAATTACATCTACTTCACACCAGGAAATTAGCAAATCCCAAATCTATTTGCACATCTAGAATATTCACAGTTAGACTTGTGTATTTCATTTAAGCAGTATCCCAGAGGAGACTCACTCAAGCTTAGTAGAATTGTAAGTTAATTTAGATTGGATATGAGGAAAATTTTCTTCACTGAAGGGGCTGTCAAGCACTGAAGTGGTGGAGTCACTGTCCTTGGTGGTGTTTAAAAGAGGTGTGGACATGTTTTATTGCCCCTGGGTTTTTGGTGCACTTGGCAGCAGGAGGTGATGGTTGGACTCCATCTTAAAGGTCTGTTCCAACCTAAACAAGTCTATGAATTATAAGTGGCTGTTTTAGCATAACATTTTTTGGGTTAGGAAGTCAAAGTCTGGGCAGGTAGAAGTATGAATCTGAGGCTGGATGGTAATGTTTTAGTAAAATCAAATGAGGAAATGTAATTCTCTAACACATAATGAGAACAAGTATGCACACGTGCTGTTCTAATTTCACTTTCCATACTCACAAAACCAAGCAAACCATAAACAAACGGAGCATCAGAATTCACTGTTGACATACAGTGAAGAAATAGAAAAATACACAATTTCTGTGCCTTTCTAAAAGGAAAAATAGAGCAGCCTATGGGCTTTGGGCTATGAAAGTTAAAACCTCCCTTTTAATCCTCACAAATCCAAAATGTAAGGAATCAAAAGACTGATTCAAAACTGAACAGAAATGTTCTCCTATACCTCATAGTTCATAGCCCAGCTCAAGTGAGAAAAGACTGAGGGGTTTTAAACCACTTCAGCCTCACCCAGGCAGTGAGCAGTCACATCAGAGCCCCTACCCAGAGACAGTTCATGGAGTTTGCAGGTACCTTCTAAACACAAGGCATCTGCACCAAATTACACTTCCAAATAAAACATATGGCTCACATCAACTACTTGCATATTCATGAGATCTTACTAATGATAAAACTGTATTCAGATATTCTCAAATACTGATTTAAAAAGGGCTTAGGTTAACACTGTAGAGGCTAAATAAATAAGGCCAAACTGATAGGAAAGACATTTTCAGACAACCTAAAGGATTGCCTGCAGTTCACAATTTATCTCCAGATAGAGGAGGCTATACACAGGCTATCCCCAGACAGTTATTAAACCAGTCTCTGGAAAACAACTCCCAGAGGGACTTGTGTATTTACACTCAAGGGTCTTGGTGACAGAACCAGGTCAACAAGTAACATGATTTCGTCACCTCTCACATATTCTTAAGTAAGGCAAGTATGCGGAAACTATGTCTAGGAAGAGACCAAATAAAACAAGTAAGCACAAACTGACAAGTATGAGTGTGCTCTGTCTGCCCACAACTCCAGAGCATTTGCTTTATCAGCAACACAGTGCAAATGCACATATGTCAAAGGCAACTTTTTTAAAACCAAAAAAGTTTCATTGGTTGCATAGCACTTTTCTAACAACAACAACAAAAAACAACAACAAAAAAAAAACCCACAAAAAAACCCCTAATGCTCACAAATAAATATAAAAACAGTGGGCAGGACCTCTCTATACTAAAAATAAACAACAATTTTAGAACACTTCTGCATCATCTCACTGAATAGCACGACAATAGTTCAGTGCTTAGAAATGATGGTCTAATGCCTAGAAAAAAAGAACATTTGTTACTAGAGGGCCCTGCCATTACCATTTCAGAACTACATTTGCAGGAATGAAAGCTTCAGAAGGATTTGGGGTCATCTGTGCCTGAGTAACAGCAAACGAGGAAGCAAAGTTATAGAAGTTATCCAACATCTTCTGAGTGAACTGCAAAAAAAAGAAGAGTTACTTTAAGGAAGTTCTTTCTTCAGTTTGAATTTTCAAAGTTTAGCAGATATACAGCTCCTACATGAAGTAATTTTAGCATTGTCATCTAAAACACAATGGGAAAGTGGATATAGTAGGTCCAGAGACAATGCTCAAAACATCCTAAGTTTCAGTCTTGCCTTCAGATCCATCTGGCATCCAGAAATCACTTTAAGACTCTTCACTTGTTCTCTCCTGCTCAATTTCATCCAACTGGACAAACAGCTTGGGAAGAACATTTTCTGTTTGCAACAAAAAAGTGATGCAGTGACAAGAGATGTCCTTCTCCTCCAAACTGAATAATCAGAACTCCAGACTGGGCCAAAGCTGAAATTCCAGCTCCCAGAAAAACACTTGTAAAACAACTGGAAAAATCTGCAATCCATCTAGTTACAACTCATCAGATTCCAGTGACAGGGCAATTTTCTTTGGCATTCTCCACAGAAGGGCTGCTATACCGGCAGCTTTTACTACAAGATCTTGTGGGGAAAACACCTAAAGGATGCATAGGGCACTCCTAAACTGTAGGACTAGGAAAGAAGAGTGAAAGAGAGGCTAAGGAATAGCAAGCCCTGTGTGCAGAGGATGAGGTTGTAGGACACTCCCAGCCAGTCCACAAACATACAAGTCTACGGTACCTCCTTATTTCCCCTATCCTTAAAAAAAAAGAAAAAAAAAATTAAGTCTTGTTTTGATAGGAGAACAAGGAATTTTCATACAGAAAATTTCCTAGACAGTGAAATATGATGCAGGAAAACAGAGCCTGAGTTAATAAATTCACAGTCTTGTGCTCCCCTCTGACAAAAGGAGCAGAAGAAATCATATCCCAGAACCCTATCCTCAGCCTCACCCCGCTCACATGCAGAACTCTATAGTTTTGTCCTACTTCTTTTTTAAATAAAGTTTATATACATAAAAATGATATATTCAATCATAAATCTTCATAAAACATACTAAAAATGTAATAGGAGAGCAACTTCTTAACTTAAAAGGAATAGCAATAGATGATTTTGCCATTAAAAAAAATACTTTTGTTGCTATAATGTAGCAGTTCCAAAGAGCTGATGTCAAATATTAAATGAAAGCCATTAGTTATTGACAAATATGCTCCCAATCATAGATGCCCTTCCTCTTCAATCTACTCCCTCAAAGGTTTCCCTCCACTTTGACCTCACACATTTTTTCCTGTGGGAGTAGGCAGTACTTTACCCTTTGGGTCAACTGCATTCCTTGAAGGCAATTACAATTTCAGTTAAGATGCTCACAGTTAGACGCTGCTATTTTTTAACAGAAAAAATCACTGAGCGGAAAATAACATTTGTAAAAATGTTATACAATCATGAGGTATTTTTTTTTTCTTTAAATACTACTGTCAGAAAAATCCATGAGCCACCTTGTAAATGAACTGACGTGGCACATTATTCCTCACAACTACTGCTATAATAAAAATCGGTAGAATTAGAAATATTATTTAGGTGTTCTTTTCCCCTAACATCTCCAGAAAATCTCAATTAACTGTACTGTACAAAAATAGCTGCTGGTCAACTCCTAGTCATGGTAACTTTGTAAGAAACATTACCCAGTTGGAGCTACAGTGTGTATAAACTGCCAAAGAACATAAGCTACAGTATCGGGGTTACTGTACAATTACCAGTTGAGGATTTCCAGAGGTTCAAACTAATGGACAGGCTGGGTTAAAAAATGGCACATAATGGCCCAAGGCCTGATCAACAGAGAAGGCATTGGGGAAAAACAAATAAAAATCTTTCTGTGGGAAAGGGCGTTATTCTGTAGCTCTGCAGAGCTACATCAGAAGGATTTCTCCATGGAAAATGGTACACCTGAATACCCCTCTGCATCCATGCCCACACTTGCCTTAACTTTTGAGTAATTTTTGACCATCCTTGCAAGTCTACATACTGAAGTTTCAGCACCTACAAATCACCAGAGATCCACTCTCTCTTACATGTATTTAGTCATAGCTGCTCCTATAAGAAGTATCATAAATAATTTTACAGTAGAGTGATACTGACACAAGTGAATCTCTTGGCTTCATGTCACTGAGCATGCAAATTCCAGTCTTTCACAGGAGACAGTTTTTCAGTGTAAGAAAAAGCAATTTCATAGGATCAAAGCAGCCAGCCAAATGATTTGACAATTATTAGGTTGGATACAATCCTACTGCCAGCCCCAGCAGCACCCCCTACCCACTCCCCAATTAGTGCTTCAGAGGCTCAATGAGACTTCCATAGAACAGAGAATTTCTGAAAACGGAATGTCCAGGCTACCTCTGTGAATGAATCTACTGATGACACAGCAGCACTTGCAACAGGAGTCTGCTGGGCCAGGTTCTCCAGCAGTTCCACTGAGATTCCAATCTGAGCCACTGTTGGCGTCTGTGGGAGGTTCATGGCACCAAAGGGATGTTGACTTCCCTTCCCTGAAAGCACCACGAACAGCACACGTTAGGTTTGGCACACACGTAAAGGCTGTGTAACTTCAACCACCGTGTTTCTCCTGTAGAATGTATTCCCCAGCTCCCACCAGAGGGATCTCCCTGTCTCAGGAAATACAGAAAATCCACAGTCCAAGCACAGGCACAAGTACACACAAGCACAACAGATGGAACAGTGTATTGGTTTGGCATGAATGGTAGTAACCACCACAAACAGTGTGACTGGAACATTTAAAAAGCACAACAGATCATAAGGAGATTTCTAAAAGACAGAAAAACATGACTTTACAGCTCCCTATAAAGTAAATGGACTCAAGAGGGAATATGATCAGTGAGTGAAAGACAGCAAAACCTATCTCTACAGGAACCAAAGTTTTAATTCGCATTTTGGCAATTGCAGATAAACAGGAAATAGGCAGCACTGCTGCAGTTGTTTGATTCACTCATTAAAGCCAGGTTCTAGCGAACCTGCTCTGAAAAAGTAGAGAGCACTAGTTTATGATTCCTCTGGCTCAGGGAGGGCTGGTCAGCCCCTAGTCTCATCTGAACTGCTAAAACCCACCAAAAGCAGCAAAGGTCAAAGAAACAGTCATAGAAAGGCCTCTGACTTTGCAAGTGCCACAAAGAAAACAAGGAACCATCCCCAAACTGCATGCCATGAACACAGGCATCATCCCAGCCCTCTGCCCTCACTTCTGACCTTTCTCAACCCATACTTTCTCTGCAAACAAGGATGGACACTCAGAGTCACTTAAATCATGTACTCTTCTGTCAGCACCTCTAAAGGAAAACGCAGGAAAAGGTCTGTGGGACCACAGTGCTTTCAGTAAACAACACTAATACTGCACCTGTGTTTGTGGGAACACAATAGCCAAGTACCCTCTTAACACAGAGGCAATGTCTGGCCTCTTACTAGCAGGAGAAAGCAAAGCTAATCAAAAGCTGTCCTGCAGACCAGTCAGCACTATCTTGAGTTGCAAGAAAGACCAATGGAGATCTGACTTAGTCAAAAACTCAGCCAGCAAAAACAGTCTGACCAGTTGAACTGAGATCAAGACTGAAGACCTCAGGAACTTGACTATTCCTCTGCAGAGACAGAGGGCACAAAGAAGCAATCAGCCAACCCATACAGAAAATACACTCACAAACTCAGCACCCTTTTCAATTGAAGCAAAGTGCTAGTCCTCACTCCAGACCCTACAACTGCCATATAGCGCTACCTTATGAGTAAAGCACTCCTATTAAAATGTTACTTTAACACAAGGTAAGTAAGAGGAGAGTTCATCCCCTGAAACGCTGTTTAGAACCTCTCCTGAGAAACGTCATTGCAGTATGATCTCAGCATGTGCTATTGATAGAGGCTTGCTTGATACAAGCTATCAAAAACCAATTATCAAAGAACCCAATAGCAACTGAGCTGGTACAAGTTTTGCATCTTGTAACACCTTCACCCGAGAAACCGACATTTCAATAGAAATGTAACATCTTCAAGCAACAGGCTCTGTTACAATGTATGATTGCTTTAGACAGTCAGGATCCAAACAATAAAACACATCCATTCCATTCACTTTCCATGAACTCCCACAGAACCACGGCCTTGGAAAGATGTCCGCCAGAAAGTGTGAAATAAAAGCATCCATTGTCATCCCTACACCAGGAAAAATACACTCCACGTTTTCCATGCTTGGCTCTTGCAATTAGCATTCCAAACCTTACAAATGCAGAGAATGTTAATCAGTACTGAAATACAAGCTCAAGTTTTTGCATTCAGACCCTGCACTCTCCAACACATTACATCACTGCAGAGCAACTGCTATCAGGAAAGTATTTTTTTCACCCATTTCTTTCCCTTCATTGAACCCTTAATTCAATGATTGAGCCCTCATTGCTTTTCATCCCAATCACAAAAAAACCCTTACCCATGTAGAGGCCTCAAATGCAGACACTATATGAGAGCATAAACATCACAGCAGAAAAGACTGTCATGGAAAAGGCTCAGCTGTAACTCTTACCCACTTGTGAGCATACTTCCAGTAAGGATGCAAAATACAAGTCCAGAGTTTGTTTTCTATTTCTACCACACCTTCAGCACAACTGAAAACAAAAAAACCTTACAATTCCAAGGCAGGGAGCATTTCTAAGCCCCATTTGCGCAAACAAATGAAACTCTGCTACAACCACTGCACGCCAGGGAACTGACAGGGACACACCTTTGGTCCTCTCAACCAGGTATTTAACCCAAAATGCAGAGTTCAAGTACCAGTAATGTCTCTCAATTATTCCAGCTCTCTGTTACATAGTCTTCACCTTAAAATTGTTTATGGCCATGAAAACTTAGATTGTGTAGCTCAGACTGAGTCCACAGTCAGAGCTAAGCTGCAGACAATGGGAATGACAGAGGTCTCTGCTGCTCAAATCAAGCACGTGCAAATGTGTTCAACTATGTCACTGAGTTCTTCCTTGAGAGCAGCCCTTACTGGGAAATTATGGCTAATCATGCAAAAGGCATCTGAAAATACATCTTCCTCCAATGCTGTCCGAGAGCACACAACAGTGAGTCTTTCAAGCTTGAGGAACATATACCAAAAGCACGGGTGATATGCTTTACTGTTGCACTAACCACAGAGCTTTGGGATTCACAAAACCACACCTCCCCAAACCCTTCCTGCAGTTGCTCCCTCCTCTGAAGAAAGCCCAGATTTCTGAGGAATGTGTATGATCAGAATTCATTTTGCTCTGCAGCTTGAGAGCCCTAATCTCAACAATACTGCCACATCCAGGACTGACTCAAAAGCATGCCATGTTACGAATGAATACATTTTAGCAGAGCAAGCTCAATGCTTAATTAAACAGAGATTCAAGTTAAAGATGTAGGCTACATCCAAACCTACAACAGATGTGTACTACATTATCACTGTAACGCTTTAAGCTTTTTGGCTGATGTATCCGTCCCTTTCATATGACAAAGGTGTGCCATTGGAATGTCTCATCATTTTTATAAGGCACACAGCAAATCCCTCATGTATTTAGGAAAATACACGAACACACAGACACACACACCCCCGCACCCTCTACTGAATGTACCTAAAGTACTCAAACATTTGGAAAGCTGCTTTCCAATGAGAACACCCTCTATTGGACTATTCTATAGACCAATTGCTCCAGGCTGGGTAGTGCCAGCTGTCAGAAATCCCTGCCAGGCTCTACTCCCTGCAAAACCTGTCTGAGCTACAAAGGATACAACATCTTAGCCGAGGAAGCTGAAAGAAAATGATGCTGGCATGTCTAGACAAACACCTAAAAACATGGTAGGGAAGTTACAGGATCATTTTTCCTCTATGCAGAGGACAAAACCATGCCAAGTCTGCTTAAAAGAATTTCCAGACCAACACCACACACAAGAGAAGATGAGAAAGAAATTCCACAAGGAACAGTAACATACAGACAGACTTCCATGAAGCTAACAGGTGCTTCTAGGACTATCTGAAACACAGAGTGCTGCCTTTTTAAGCAGCTTTTTGCTCAAAGCAACCTTCACAGATTTATCCCTTACACATTCAGGAACACATCTGTTGCACCAATTGCTATGTTCTACCAGTCTTACCAGATTTCAGACCAGAAATTTTGAAGATGGCACTTGGCTTCTCATTAGTGACAAACCCCAGCAGCTGCCACACTGCCATCCCACTCTGGTCTGGGTAACAAAAATAGACAGATCCTCCCATTCCATCGGGAAATGGTATAGTTCCCAGCATGAAGACCACTACATGGTTGATGTTTTCATAGTCTGGTAAATCAAATACAAATTTGTCTTCAGCCACTTGTTGAGGTGCAGCTTGTACCTAAAGAGAACAAAACCTTTATTAGTATTAACATGGTTTTTCATCTTCATCTGTCTGTGAATTTCCTTTCACAGAAACACACCTAAAGTGGTACATAACAAAAAGTGAGGAATGTACTAGCCTAAAGAGCAAATAGCCAGATAAAAGTCAAACACAGCAGAAGAACAACTGCAAAAAATATTACCAGAAAGACACAACAGTCTTGTTCTAGCTGCACTGAACACATATCCCACCCGGGACTACAGGATCAGAATACCTTCGCTCCCCATGTGCGTAGGAGGAAAATAGGGTGCAGAAGAGGTTGCCAAGTCACTAAGAAGTGGCTGTTGACCACCTGGCTGGCACAACCCCAGGATCATGGAAACCTGTTCACATAGGAAATACAATAGACCTTGAGACAGGCAGCAGAAGGATGTCTGAATGCCAGAGCAAAAGATACCCTCCTCTTTACCCGAGATGCCACATCCTTGCAGCCAAGGCACAATCTAGCCTTAAAAAGCTTCTTTTAAGCTCCCAGCTTGTCTCTGAGGAGACAACATTGACGGGGGGACGGGCAGCGCCTCCCGGCAAGGAGGCCGGACAAGGCAGCTGCCGGTGGGGGCGCGGGGCAGGAGCCAGCCGAGCGCCGGGCAGGCGGGGCCCCCTGTCTGCGGCAGCTCCCNGCGCCTCGCTATTCCCGAGCCTCCATGAGCGCCGTCCCCGGAAAGTCAACGCGCCCCCGCTCACCCCGGCGCCGCCGAGTCACTTCCGCGGCGCCGCCACCCCGGACTACAACTCCCACAGTGCAACGCGCGGCCGCGCCCCGGCGGCGTGGGCGGCCCGGCGCGGAGCACGACGGGAGATGTAGTTCTTTTGCGTCACCGCCTGTGGCGGGCGGGGGGGGGCCCCGGGGGTCCCGGCGGGGGGGCTCTCCNNNNGGAGGAGCCCCAGGGGCTCCGGGCGGGAGTGCTCTCAGCAAAGGTACCGCAGGGTCTCCTGCCGTTGCGTTTTAGCTAGGCCGAGTTATAGCAGGTCCATGAGAATGGCATCTAGACATGGGATTGAGACATTAATTTTGAAGAATTAAGGATTTTAGGAAAGTTAAGGTTATAGTTAAATCAGATGTTGCTGAGCTAGCTGAAGTAGATAGATGAGATTTGTTTGTAGTTAACAGAAGCCGGATCTTAGGTAAGCTGCCCCGGATCTAGTAACTAATTGCATGTCAACTTTATGTTTGTGTAGCTGTGTTTGTAATAAAAAACTGAATGTGATAAATAGATCTCAGGAACACAAAACAATAGCAGACTTCCCCATGCTCGAAACAAAACTCTGAACACAGGAAACTGTAAGTTCTACCGACGATTAGTTTGTCGTGCGTGCATTGGAAAGGAAGAAAGATCAGAATGAGGAAGACCCATTTTTCTTACTCATTTGGGATGACCCCTCCCCAGAAAGGACCACCGACTCATTTCAGGGAACAAACCACGCATGCTTAATAGCCTTTTTGGCCATTAGCATACGAAGCAGAGAAGAGGAAGTGATAGGGGTATGCGTATGAATATGCATTTGTATTTTGTGTACTCAACACTTTTGTAAATAAAAGGATTTGTAATCACCTGTGATCTTGGCATTAGGGAGCTATGCCGCGTGCTGCCCGGTGTTGTAATAAACATACACTTTCTAACTTTAAACTGTTAGAGAGTTTTTGTCTGTCACAATTGGATATCAATATTAGATCGATGTTCATATTTTAATAATTAAAGATGAAATCAGACAACAGAGGAAGAAAATGAACAGGAAGATGCGGAAAAGCAGTTCATCTGGCAAATCTCCATAAATTATGAGAAAAGTTCCCCGCAGCTCAAGACACAAAGATTGTTTTTCTATCCCTGTTTACAGGACAGTTCTCTTGCAAGTTAGTGCAATATAAGCTGCACCTGCGTTCTTTTGGCTGAGGGAAGCTCCATGCTACATTGCTTGTGGTCTCCTGGGTGTCAGAGAACTGCTGGCTGGGCTAGATGGAAACAAATCATTCCTTTGGGAACAGTGTTCTGCACTTTCTATAAAGCCATTGTTTTAAATCTTGTTCTCATGTTTCTTTTGGTGTTTACACAGGTATTGTAGTTCATGTTTCAATCTTAATCATACCCGTGTTGCTATTTCTGTCACAAATCTTTATGAAACCTCTCCCCTTTAACCATGCCAGTGTGCTGCCGTGGGCTCTGAAACCTGTGATTGACCCGTGTCTGTAGGAAACGTCAGGGTCTTTTCATGCAGCCAGGATCACATTTGATGGACAGCTTCTCCTGTCCTCAGCCACCCCAGGTCCTGGGCAGTGCCCCTGTGGCTTATGGCAGAAGTCTACTCCTGGGGAAGCTCCCAGGGCTGCTTTTGTTACCCACTTTGTGATAGTAAAGTTTTAGCTAAGGATTGTGCTTCCTTTCCAAAGGAAGGAAAAAAAAACTTAGACAAAAACTTAGACAAAATGAAGACCCCAGTGCCTGCTACCAGATGGAGTAAGCAACCTGTCCCTTGCAGTGTGAAAATGTGGGGGAATTATGAGAGCAAGACCTATGGTCTGCTGATGGTAGCCCACGGTTATTTGTACAGGCAGGATGGAATATGTATTTCTGCCCAATTCAACTCTTGCGTTTAGTGAGAAGCCCAGGTGTAAAAAGTATTCAGGTGATAGTGCAGAACTGCTTAGTCCCAGGCCTCATTTTGAATTTGAACCTTTGCAAGTAAGTTCTCCACTTGGCAGGTGCTTTTCCAGCTGACCCTCATGAACTGGAAAGAAAGAAAGTCTTCAAGCTTAAGATATTGCAAATTAGTGGAGGGTGGCCAATCTCTGTAGTGGGACACAACAAGAAATCTGCTAATTAGGAAAGAGCTCATCTCAGATTGCCAGTTTGCTGCAGACCTCTGAGATTATACCATGTCTAAACGGCTCAGGGCAGCCCCATCTTGCAGGCTGATCTCAGCAGGGCTCACATGCACTCTTGTTTAGGCATGTTTGTTTGGTTTTTTTAAAATTTAAACCTAATTATTTACTATTTATCTAAACTTGTGGAGCTTTCTATGCAATGACAGCAGCAGAGCCATTGCTGCTCCCCCTGCCAAAAGCTAATCTCAGCCTGTTTATGAAGTTGCTCTAGAACTTACTTGTGACACAGGTGCTCACTTGCGCCCCTATTAAGATCCATGCCTTAATGCCATTTAGGTACAAGAAGGTGATACAGAGCAGGCACATTCCCTCTGTGCAGTAAGGGAAGGTATTTCCTATTCAGTAGTAACAGATAGTGGCACAACACAGAAAACAGTTATTTGTAGAGAACCTCTGAGAAGAAATTTCTGTTTCTGGGTGAGGCAAAGGCAGGAGTAAGAGGAAGAAACCTCAGGCAAGTTGAGTCCAGACTGACACAAAACTTCACCCATACAGTGGTGTGTGGGTGTGCCAGAATATGTGCTAGGATCCCACCTGAACACACAGACCAGAAGCATCTACACATGTCTGAACATGGGTGCAGCGAGGTGTGGATGCTGGATGAGCAAGAACTGTGAAAACTATCTTTTTTCCTGAATAAAGAGTAATTTTCTTGTACTTCTTTCTGCATTAGTCACAGTTGCAAAAGCAGCAATATCTTGTAAAATATTCATGTGGTAGGGTGGGGTGGGGTTTCATAGTTCCCCTTTCCTCTTTCTCTGGACACATTTTTCTCTTTGTTTGCCAGTGTATTTTTCTGCTGTCTGTCTAATCTCCAGGCCATTAAGGATTTCATGAACTTATGTCATCTGCATATTTTTTAGCCTGAGGAGTTGTAGCCTATGTAGTCATTTATTGTGCAGAAGCTGTTGAATATTTTTTGATCATTTTTGTAATTTCTTGGTCCATTTTCCCCAGATTCACTGCAGGGGAGCAGTAAGCCCTGCAGCCAGTTCTAGCTGTCAGCTGTCAGGAAGGCATGGACAGATCTGCCCACGGGTGTACGTCTCTCCCATTTTGGGATGGTGGTAAATCTCTCATTTTTGGCCGTGTGAGATCAGATGGTATAGAAGAATGAGCTCTTGACCTCTTCCCCTGACTTAGCAAGCCTGGGATGTTTCCAAATTTATTTTCTCTGTGTAGCTGAGGAATCTTAGAGCAAAATTTCTTGAGAGCATGGCTGTTGTTGGGTACCAGCAATAGGGCTGAGGGCATTTGGGATAGTGGAAATGGGTGGTAAGAAGGACAGGGTTATGTAATGGTGAAGAAGGAACTGCCTCATGGGACAGAGGAGGAACATGGCTAAATGGAGCATGCAGGAATGTGATGTCAAGTGGTTCAGGGTCAGTGACTCTAAGGTCACTTCAGAAAAAGATTTTAATTGTCTTTGTGCTGAGCAGTGGCCTGTATTTGTTGTGTAGCTGCTTTCCTCAGTGCTGTTGACCCATAAGTGTTAATCTTCTCCCTTTTGAAGTCAGTGAGCATTTTGTTTACAGAAATAGTGATTGGGAAAATGTTACCAGATAAACCTACAGAGGTTGAATATTTACTTGGAGACTGGAAAAAAGAGCCAAAGTGCCCAACTTAACTGCAGACTAGTTATGCTCTTTTGCTTATGTTTAAATAGCTGCATAAAGCAATCAACATCTGGAGACAGTGAACACAGGTGCAACTGGTGGCACTGCTTTATATGAAAAGATTTTAATTTGCATTATAATTTTTCACTATTATGACCTTTGCTTGCCCGCTTCTCAACTTCTTCAGACTTTAACCATTAGGACTAAAATTCTTTTCAGTAAGTGCTTCCATTAGCTTATATTTTTATATATACAAAAGTTTCAGCTAGAATGTTTCTGTTGTTTCCAAGACATGGGTCAAAAATACACTGTTTTGCTCAAGGTAAAAAATTAAAAATTGCATGACCTATTCTTTCAGAAGCCCTAAATCCCTCATGTTGTAAGAGGAGAGATTTTCAATTTGCTGGTGGGTGGTCTTGAGTCAGAAAAGGTGCTGTGAAAATAAGCTCACCTGTATCTAGATATGAAATATTTGGAGAATCCCAGTTTGTACATGCTCAGGAGAAATTTATGTAGCACCACAGGTTCCATCCGAATAAGCCCCACTGAGGCTGCAGAAGTTTGTCTGTAGCTGCCTCTAGGTTGAGCACCAAGGCAAGAAGAGAGTATTGAGCACTTCTTACCCAACCTAACAACCTGAGGGAAGTACCTAAATTAAAAACAGTTTCCTTCTGTTGTTTCTAGACAGTGGCTCCTCTAAGGCAGAAACTGTCCTCTGGAAGAGCATCTTTGTTGCCAGTAATTAGAGAAGACATCTTGGCAGTTCAGCCATCTAACCGAGGAGCCTCAGTTACTTGGAAATTTAAGTGGGAGAAATCCAGACACTTCTACAGCTTACAGTGCTGGTGTTCTGGTATGATAGGAGGAAAGGAGGAGTAGTGAAGATGGGGGAAGGCATAAAGGCAATAGGTTGCAGGAGAGGGCAGGAAGGAGGAAGATTATAGTTTACCTTTCAGTAGCGCTGAGATTTTGAGATTTGGGAAATGGTTTCAAAACCCCCTGGGCAACTGAAAGAGATGATGACTGGTTTGGACAGAAAAAAGTGCCTGGCATATTGACCTGTTCTGCCAGTGGTAGAGAGGAAATTGGTGTCTGTACTGTGAATTTTATTTCACTTACCAGCAACCTTGAAGCCTCTGTTAGTGTTACCTGACAGCACCTGACTATGGTTCTGTGAGAGCTTTACCTATGACAGAATATTTGTAGAGTATAGGAAATCATGTAATCTGTTCCTCAGATGAGTTTTTGGGATTTGAGTTCCATGGATGTCTTACTAGTCTTGTTGCATTTAAGGTCTCTGAATCTTTATGGAGAGAAATATTTTGTACATACTGAGACTGAATTTACATTTTTTAAGTGAATGTCATTTTACCACCAGCAGATGGTGATAAAATACCAGGGTTTGGCATTTTAAAAACCACTGTTCATATCTGAAGCTGAGACTGGCTCTGGTTGTATCTCTGCTGAAAAATTGCTCTGCTCAGTTTAAACCCTAATCAGGATGAAACAGTTCATAAATATATTAATGATATGTCATTAACTGGCAGGCAGTGCCAGAACTATACTTTCAGGATAAAAACTAGTAATGGAACAGATAAACCAAATAATCCCAAGGGCCATCAGTCTCCTGCATGCCACACACACAGAGATACATGTCCCCAAGATTTGGGGTACAAGCAAACCAACCTTCTTTTTTTACCATCTGCATTTGGAATTTAAAATCTACTTCACAGCAAAATATTTTTTTTGTGATCACGATGTAAGGATTTTTTCGAAGACATTACTCTTTAGTTATGTAATATCTCATTAGAGACCTACCCTGTATGAGTGTCTCTCCAAGCATGTCTTAACCACTTCAAACAGACAAGTCTGGCTTTCCCTAAAGCTATCAGTTTAATTCTGTTTTGTCTAAAGTTGGTCAACCTCCTTCTTGTATGCATGAATAAAAAGATACTAACATACAACTACTTAAGGAAAAAAATACAATTGATTTATAACATAAGCAAGACACTTATTCTCTGGATTTTATTGATGAATGTTAGCAAAAGGTATTGTCCAAGCATAGCTTTCTAGGTCCAGCTGTGCTAGCTCCATAGGTTTGTGTCTTCTGCTTAACTTTACATATTTATCACACTTCCTGTTAAAGGGTTCTGCTGCTTCAGGTTGCTTGCTAAGTGTTCCCCAAACTGTTTTAGGCATAATAATCTGGATTAGTTTAAGATGATTCAGTATTAGATCTGTTAACTGGGGATATTGTGAATGAAACTGGGTAAAACAAGCACAGGACAAAGTGCCAGTCCAGCTTCAGGTGGTGGTGTTGATCTACGGCACATATGGAGGCTCCTCACCCTTAGTTCTTGCTTGCACTGTCCAGTCATCTACAGCTCATTAAACTCTGTTTTTCAGCTTTTGATGATGTCCAATCCATGATGCTCCCCTTATCAGAGTATTCACAAGAGCCAGAAGATCTTGGGCGCCTGAGATCCTCTGGTACATCAAAGATGGGCAAGGCATGGATCCCTCGCAGTGAAGAAAACTGCTTCTCTAGGAGCAGGGGCTTTCTACCTTGTGTGCTGCTGGTGTTGCTATTCTGTGGGCAAAATTACCCTGTTTTTCTTCAAGTTTGAAAGAAATGAGTAGGAAATTCTACACCATGATGACTGAGTTCAGTGTTGGTGTTGGGAGAAGCTGAGAGGAATATGCAGCTATTTGAAGGTGAGGTGCAAACTAACCTTGAGGGCTGTTCACAGGACTGCAGGTGGTTGACTTTGCTTGTCTTGGTCTGTTACAACTTGACACGGAGATGTCATAGCTGAGCATTTCTGAACTCATTCTGTCCCAGGTGAGAAGGTAACCTCCTTGTGTTTCACTTCACAGCATGTAGTCAGGTAGGCCATGACAGCTACCTGTCTCAAGTAGCACAGGCTAACTTTCTGGCTTGCTGTGTATGGAATGGACTAAGCTTTGTCATTGCGCTCTTTGTAGTTAACTGCACAGGTTGTTGACTCCTGCTCTTAGAAACTAGTAACTCTTCATCATACCTGACTATATTTTGCTTCCCTGTTCAGAATGGAGAACCTCTCTGCATGGCCATTTGGCCGTGCTTTGAGTCCTCAGCTTTGCTGACATCCCTCCCACTACTGTTTTTCTGGTTCTCACTCATGACTGTAGCCCTGGTTTTTCAGCCTGAGATGTTTTGATTTCTAAAACTCAGTTCTCACAGAACTTTCTGTAAACAAAAGAAGATATTTTTGCTAACTCTATCTTGTTTTCATTCTTTCTTTGGAGATGGAGAGAATTTGATGTCTCTGTGTTGGCCAATGTGATTGAATGGGTGTTACTTCTTGCACCAATTGGTTTAGCTCTAGCGATGTAGTATATAAGGAGATCAGACTCTGAATAAAGGGTTCTCTTTAGCCTTCTAACAAATTCTGGAGTTGCATGGTCTAATTTCATGTCCTACAGCGACACATGACTGCAGACAGCTGCTCTCTTGGTGGGGCTAACCTGGATATCCAGAAAGGTCCCATTACATTTCAAAACTGTCCAAGTGCTTTTTGTTTGGTCTCACCTCACTAGATACAACAGGAGTGAGATTAGTGTCAGCTTTAGCTGAGGTGCACTTGGATTCAGGATCTGTGCTTGCTGTTTTTGTGGGTTGGAATACTTCCATGAAGGACAGGTATGACTAAAAGTACCACCTACTCTCATTGCCATGCTAATAAGTCAGCTTTATACAATACATGTACTCCTGCCTTGGCAATCAGAAATGTGGCATGAGGGGTGTGTTTTATTCAACCTGAAAGAACTTTCTTTAAGAAGAGAACTTGCTTTTTTGAGTTGGTTATGTAGAACTTGCCAGTAAAAATACAGAATGTAACCCTGTAGCCCTTCTTTGTGAAAGCAGTCTAATGAAGTTCTGTCAGGGTTACAGGATTTCCATGTTTAAAGACTTGATCCATAGTAACTAATCTCTGCCTATCTGCTATTTAAAAATATGCTTTAGAAATGTGGTTTGCTTTGGCTTCCAGGATTTGGAAAAACTTTCTGAGTTACATGATCAGTCCTGAGACACCCTGAAACTCTTCAATTCCTAGTAAGTTTAAAAGCTATTATGGTACCCAGCAACCCTTGGATGGAAGTCTGGAAAAACACCAAGTCAAAAAGAAATGGTTTTTTCTTTGTGAAACCTTATCAGCATTTCAGACAAACCAAGCAGGATGGACCCTACACAGTGATGGAGAAAGGTCATAGTGCTGAAGGATGAATAAGAAGTATTACATCTGTAGGCATTGGCTTCAATGAAATGCAGTAGTTTCCAACAGGGGAGGTTATTCTCCTTGTTTTCCCAAGCTTCCTTCTGAAAACTAGGGCTTGTCCTTCTGGGGAGCTTTGTAAATTAAAAATCTGCACTACCACAGCGCTCATTAAACAGTTTGGTTGATATTTGTGTACTGGACACAGAAAGAATCAGCCTGAGTTCAGAATTGCTTTCAGTTTTGCAGCCAAATCGTGCATCTCTCCCATGAAGACACGTTGATTACTTACTAGTTCTTTTTTTCTTGTATTCCAGCCAATCCTCCTGAACAATCCCTCAGAGTTCACTATAACTTATCTGTGTTTTGAGCTGTGGGTCTGTATTTCAAATACTACCAATGTTATTTAAGAATTTGCATGCTTCAGTCCACTGGAAGAGATGGACAGTCTCACCCAGCCAGCATTTATAAGCTCCCTTGGAAAGAAATGATGCTTTTTCACCCTCATCTGACAAATCCCTGTCCTGTCAAAGATGCTGTAATTGATCTTTGTCATTAAATTCAATAATGTCCAAATTTACAGATCTACCTTGTTTCAGGCTAATGCAGATAAATGAGGTTCATGGTAAAATATCGACTTTTACTTGGCACCTATGCACCTCAGCACTTTATGCGTTTGATTAACATACAAGCAAGGCTGTAAAATCAAATAAATGAATGCAAGGAGTAATGTTTTATTCTCTTTAAATGATATATGAGACATAACTATTTATAGCAAGGGGTTGGGAGAGAAATGTAAAGCTAAGCCAATTCTAGGAATGCTGATACAGGAGATTCAGTGAAAAATTGGTATTTGTATGAGGAAACGTCTGTAGGGAAAGTCAGAACATCATGTAGTGGTGTAGAGCTCATTTATTTGTGCCTTGATCGTGATCTCTACCCAGTGCAGCCAAACATTACATAAGAAGCATTTTTTTAAAATAAGGCACATGTTTTTAATGCTCAGTTACTGGAATTCCTTGCTAGGGACTGTGATAGATCATTTATATGGAAGTCTTTAAAGCAAGATTTTATACTTCTCTGCAGGCAATGCTGCAGCTGAGCTGTGAATGCTGGACTTACTAAAGAAACTTTTCCAGCAGATGATCATTATGCAGGAGTCCAGGCTGGATGGTCATGCATGCTGGTCTCTGTATGGATGTGACGCACTCAAATTAGAGAATGCTTATTATGCAAATGCTGTGATGAGTTCAAGCTACTAAGAACCACCAGATATTTTAATAATTTAAGAGAGAATGTCCTCAGAGAGGTGATTCCCTTGAAAAAGTGTTTATTCACTGCAAGGGAAACTGTTCAGATCTCACTGAACCCACAGGCAGGGGAATTTTTCAAACTATCTCACTTGAGCACAGCAAAAACACTGACTCATTTCAGACTTATTCCCTCACTATGCAAAATACATATGCATAGTGATCCATGCAAATTACAAATAGGCAGATCCTGAAAGGGTGTAGCTCACAAAAGCTCTATCAAGGGAAAATCTTTAACACATGAGAAGGTTGCTGCATCTGTGAGAATACTGTGTATGGAACATCTTTCTCCACAAATAATGGGGACAATACAGTAATGTGATAAGTGTGACCAATGTAAACACGGACCATTTGTCTGCTTTCCTTGCTGCCAGAATCAATGTGGATTTAGACAGGAAGCACAGAACCTCGTTCAGCTTTCTTTTGAAGAGGGGACGGCTTTTAGCACAGATGCATTGGAAAATGGCTGAATGGGGAACATGAGCACAGCAGTTTTCCCGCTAGAGCACTCCAGAACGAGATCACTATGGGGTACTCTGATTTCAGACTGAACATTGTTTCATTGCAGATACTTAGCTTGCTCCCTGGACAGAATCAGTTTTCAGGAACAGGAACTTCTATTTTGGAATAAGGAGTCCACAAGGGAAGATACTGCAGAAGAGCAGTTATCCACCTGTGTATTTTGGCTGGCCTGTATTTACAGAGCATCAGAAAACTGAAACAAAATGCTCTAGTGTCACTGCTTCTTTCCACCTCCTTAGTTATGTGGCTGCCCTGTGCTCCAGAAAGGCTTTCCTGTACCATTTTCTCATGCTGCCAGTCTCTGAAATAAGAAGTACCTAGTTAAAATTCCTCTCTGCCATCAAACTATGGGAAAAAGAGAATAAGTTTTCGGAAGGACTAGGTCTCCTCCAGAACCCATTTTTCACATAAGTATCTCTCTAATATCTTACCATAAGGTTTCTCTTTGTCATAGTGCTGCTTCTGGGGATTTTACTGCCTGTTGGGTTTCCCAGCTCTTACTAAAGGGAAGTGACTTCACTTCAGCAGGGAGGTTACGAAATCTTGAAGTGTCACAGGAGTCAGCACCATTTTCTCTTCTGAAGTTAGGAACGAGATAGCATTACCCAAATGTATCCTGGGAGGTGTGAGTACATTGCCAGGTCTGACAGAGACATCTGTGAATACCAGCAAATTCACAGGATCCATCCTGACTACCAAATGTAGACAGCTGATGAGTCACTGGATTCAGTACTCTGGGCTGCCTTTATAGCTAATGGAATGTACAATGTGTGCTTTCATCTGAGCTATTCCAGATACTTGCCACAGGATGCAATACTCCACAAAGATAAAATGCCCGTTTCTTTCCACCTGTTACAAAGCTATCCCAAGATGACTACTCCAGGTACAGAGATCTAAACTGTCGAGATGTACAGTTAAGTGAATTAGGCTGAAGCTCTCTTTTCTTTTAATACATTGTATATAAATGTGTGTCTTTAACTGTAATCCTCGAAGAGGGATAAAACGGTGTGAACATATCATATGCTCTCTTAAAGAAATGGGCTTCTGTCAGGACATTGAGAGGCTCTGAGAAGGATTATGTCCTCTTCTATCACAAAAAATATTTAACAAGTCCTGAGAAGTTTTGTTAATTTATATATGGGAAAAAAAAAGAAAGCCTGACAGTCCTTCACACAGTTTCTTTATTTCAAGGTCATCATGAATTAATTTTGGAGAACCACGGAATCAGTTGTGTATGTCCAATAAATTATGGAAGGTAATTAAACTATTCATTTTAACTTCAGTGCTTCACTTTAGTGTCCTTGTAGATCTGCAACACAAGGTGCTTCTTTTGCAATAAAAAACTTGGATAGACCCATTAGTTTGATAAAGGCATTTCTGGAATGCTGTCACATGATTTTCTTCTGTGAAGAGTTAATGTAATTAGTTCTGTGAGCAGAAAAATCTGAGTTGTTACCTTTATTTTACAAATGAAATAGCAAGACACAAAAGGGTTTCCCTTGGCACCAGTGAGCTTTGTATCAGGCTGCAAATGTTCCACCCAAGATGTCACAAAATTTGTGGCACATTTGGGAAAATAATGCAGAAAATCTAAATCTCCTTGGATGTGTACAAAAGGTAACACAAATCATGAGAAGAATTAAGATGGCAGATTGCACTCAAGTTTGTGTAGGCCTTGCCGCCTGGTTTAGATCACCCGTGTTCTCTACACAGGTGTACCAAGGGCTAAAATATTGAAAGATGCATTTATTTCAGCTGGTGCGCTTTTGCTTGTGTCTCTGGCTGTAGTAACATCCCAAACACAATTGAAACCCAGTTTCATAGAGCACGGGGACATGAATCAGGCAATCTGCTTGCTGCCTGGGTTCTCAAGGTTGGCCAATTGCACAGCCAGTGGTTTTCTGAATGCCTTAGGTGCCAATCCACTGCAACTGCAAAAGCATCTAGGGACTGCTCTGCAGGGCATTTGTAGTGTGCAAAAAAGGTATATAAGGGTGATGTAAGTAGAAGGAGAAGCTAGTGTAGAAATGATGCTGGCAGAGATCACACAGATGTTGGGATTCTCAGGAGCTGCCTTCCTGGTCTGCTAGAGACAGGCTGTGTCCTGAAGTCCAGGGGCAGTGAATGCCTGATTAGTGACAACACACTCACAGTACAGACATTCCACCTGCCTGGTAGCTGTCCCTCAGACCCTGACCTCCTCCTGTTGCTGGCATCCAGATCTAAGAGCCCCTCAATCTTGTGGCTGGCAATAAAAAATAAAATAAAAAAAAATCAACCAAAAAAAACCACCCCAAAAAAACCCACCAAAAAAAAAAAACCAAACCAACAAAAAAACCCCACCAAAAAACCAAAACCCCAAAAAAACAACAAACCAAAACAAAAACCCCGCTGAAAAATAGAGCCAGTAAAATTGAAGTTCACTGGTGGATCATGCACACAGAGGGAGCAAGGACCATGCTCATACAGCTTGCTAAGGAGAGAGTTTAGGTGTGATGTTGTGGTGGGGACTGGATGAAAATACTGACCAGCAAGATGTAGGTGGTCTTTTCAGTCTTCTTTTTCATCTGCACATGCTTGCTCCTCACAGATCTAGCTAGTTCTCTCCATTTCCCCACTTTTGATCTTTCCTCTAAACATCCCACATTGTTTTGTATCTTTCCAGTTCATTTAAAATGTCCTATAATAATTTTTCCACAGTTGTCAGTCTCTGCTCTATCCCCATGTCTCCCATATTAAGTCTTACACAGCTTAAGCAACCCCTTTCAGTTTGTTCAGTTTTCCAGGGAGAGGGTTTTCTTTGGCTGACACATCTTGAGGGTTTCATTCAGATAGAGCTAAATTTGCCCAAATGCAGGTGTAGTCTTTCTGGAAATCTTTTTCTCCAATCCTTTCAGCTCCTTTCTGCTGTTGATATCTGAAGCTGAGCAGGCCGAAACTTCTATTCACCTTCTACATGTGATTTTTCATTTCACAGACTATTATTCTCATTATTATTGTCATTCCTTTTTTTTTTTACAAGAAAAAGTCCTAGTCTATTAAATTTCTCTGTGTACAGAAACTATTCTGCATCACTCTCATTGTCTCTGTGGATTTCCTTGTTTGTCTCTCATCTAGCTGAGACTGGATGAAGGTGCAGTACTGGCGGTGGAATTTAGCACTGTTCAAATAAAGGAAAGAAAAAAGGCCTTGTGCTTTTCAGGACTGGGCTGCTTCTACTCTAGTTTGGTCTTAAAAAATTCACTTTAAACTAAAATAAAAATAAGGACAAAAGACCCAAGTGAATAACATCATCTTCATCATGACCTCATTAAGGTTAATAAAATGTTAAAAATGAGGCAGTGCTCACTCACTGTTTTATCTTTACTTCATTGCTTTTTCCTACCAGCAGTGCATCAATAACTTGCAGTATATTCTAACTGATTGAATAAAAAGTTATATTTAATTGGGAAATCAATGAGCAGGAATAGGGCACTGAGGTCATATAGATTGTGTCATCCTGACCAATCTAACTCACTTGCCCTTTGAGCTGGTCTTTCATCATTATATTTCACTTGCCAATTCCTCAACAGTCTTAATTATGGGCACAGCAATTTGTCTTCAAATATCACACTACAGTGAAATCTATGCATCAATAAATACAGCTCAAAAGTGGTTTTCTACACTGCTGGAGACTTAATTGCTTCTATGGTTAAAGCAAATGCTGTAATTCTTCACACTTGTGGTGATTTTCAACATCTTCAAGTGACTAGAAGCCATTCAGGATGGCTAAATTAAAGGAAAACATGTATTTAAATATGAAGATTCATTCTGAGTAATTTTTGAAACTTTATCTGTACAGAACATTCTTCCCACTGCTGGAACATGGCTAAGAAATAGCAGAGGACACTTCAGAAAGAATAGCTGGTGTCACTGGAAAGATCTGCTGGCTGTTCAGTTTCTGACTGCCTTTTTTAAACCCCAGCTATATGCAGGGGAAGTGGTGAATACATTTTCAAATTTTGCTCAGTCTAGGAAAACCAGCCTTTTCAGTGAAGTGCAATTTTAGTGCTGTCCTTGTATTTGCCCTCTGGGGAAAGCAGGAATGTGGGAATACCTGGAATGTGGGAATACTCGGAAAGCATGGGAGGCAAGTGAGGCTTAAAAAGTCATCGTGTGAGCAAGAGTAGTGGAGAAGTCCACAAATGTGGAATATATTGGCTGGGATCAGTGGCATCCTTGCAGGATTTCACTGAGCTACTGCAGCCAACCCTCCAGGTTATACAAAACATCTGTGTTTTTATTGTGCTATTCTCTTTGCATACAATATCTGTTGTGCTCCCTTATTCCTAAACCAGTATTGGTTTCTGCAGAGACAGCTTGCCTGATTTCTGAGTGGCTGTCAATATTTTTTTGCCTTTATAATAGGTAGCCTAAGTCCTCCTAGAAGAGGTTCTGGCGCCTCTTATGCCTGATACTACCTTACCAAGGGTGGATGGGACAGAGGCAGACCTAGGGCCACTCATACTGTGTTTCAAGTGTGCTCTGAGTACTGGTATCTCCTGAATCTCTCTACCAGGAGCACCTGCTCAGTTTCTTGAGAAAAGGCATTTCATGGGAAGCAGTGTGCTTGGGTGATTAATTTAACCTGGAGCCCATGAGCTGTTCCAGTCCACACTGTACTGTGGATGCAAATAAGGAATCAGTTTTGGGCCAAAGAACTCAGCTGTGTGCTCAAGGGTGAAGAACAAGATCTGGGCATTCTTGTTACCTCAGCTCCTTGCCTGCAGAGAAATTATTACCATGATCCCTTCTGTGATGGTTTAAGGCTGCCACATCAGAAACAGGCAAAGAAATATTGTTTAGGATTCTTAGTTTCTGACCTACTCTACAGTATTTTCAGCAGCAGTCTCTTAACAGTATGTAAGTAACTAAATATGCATTGGTCCCATTTTGTTCTACATTCCAATAACTGTGTTTGGCATTTACATGAGCCAAGGTCAAATCCTAGCTCTAGACAGAATTTAAAAAACATTCTTTAGCAGGCAGAACATGTTGTTTTGCTTTTTCTTTATCTAAAACTTCAGTCATGCAGCTGAGGAACCTCTCCTGACTAAAAGTTTTGTGGAAACAGGTCAGTGGTTGTGAAAAGTTTCAATTTTGATACTTCATCTTTTTCTGACAAAACCACTCTGTTGAGGCATTTCTGAGAAGCTGTAAATTGTATCTCTGAAATATCTGGACAAATTTGTTATCTTCTGAGGAATATTTTCTGTGCAAGATGTGGCATGATCTGAGCTGGTGCTACAAGGGCATCTGAACACCTGATTCTAGAAAATACATGCTGAAATAATCCTTCTTATAAATATTTTTTCAACTGGTATTCAATGTCCAAGATATACTCTCTGAGCCAAGCAGAACAGAACTATTGAATAACTGTGCCATTGGATGCATAAATATCGAGAAGAGAAATCGATTATATCTACTTTAGACATAATGGAAATAAAGCTACTATAATTGAACATTATCACAGGTTTTGATGTTCTTGGCTTGGAGAGCAAATATCTCAGCTTCTACTTGGAAGATTATCTTGGAAACCTATCTGCCCACATAGGGGTACTGACAAGACATACACTTTAGGAAAACCACAGCACAGTCTCTGTGCCTCAGAATCTATCAGTCCCCAAATTCTGTCACAAAAATTGACAGCCTCAGGAGAAGTTTGTGCCTTAGCTGTGTATTTCAACTTTGGAAAGTCTTTTCCTGGACTTATCATACACAGAAACAATGTGTTGGACTTACCTCACATGATGCTCATGTCTATCCCTAAAAAGAATTTTAAAACTATCTTCTTTCTATAGGGGTAGTGTTATATATATATATATATATATATATGTATATATATAGTGATAGTGTTGAATTTCATCCCTAATATATTCACAGTGAATTATCAAGGATGTTAAGACCAGTATCTGCATTCTCATGGATGGGTTTGAAAGCTCTGAGGGTTAAATGTTTCCTCCAAGAAACCTCAAAGTAACATGAAGTCTCTCTCCAAATAGGCACATAGCATTTAATCACTGTAGTTGCCATGGGAAGTGGTGGAGTCCACAGAAAATTAGGTAGCTGGTCAGAACATGCAGGAATAATCAAAGAATCACAGAATGGTTTAGTCTGGAAGGGACCTTAAAGGTGTTGTTCCCACCCACCCTGCCATAGACAGGGACACCTCCCACTAGACCAGCTTGCTCAAAGCCACACCCAACCTGGCCCATGATGGTAGATATTGACTTTTATCCAGAATTTCAGGCGCCTTCCAAAGTTGTTTCCCTCTCCCCCCCCCCATTTACTGAGTATTTATGCCAGTGGTTCCCAGCTTTACTGTGCAAAATGCAGCAATGCTGAGAGAGCAACACAGTGTGCAGTCTCCCATTTTGAACTCTGTATTCCTGGGTACCTCAAGAAGCAGGGGATCCCACAGCTGCTGGAGGATCTCGTGGTGAGCTTAATGTCTCCAGTTCCAGGGATGAGGGTTGCTTTCTACATGAGTAACATATTTGTTTGCACCCAGTTTATGGATGAAGAGATTACGGTTAAATGAAAAAACTGTTGCCTCTAGACAGTGATAATGCTAAAAAGAAAATCCAGACTATTTTTTTTGGACCTGTGTCCTTATCTCCACATTCAGAGCTCTGACTGATACACAAAAGAAAACAGGTACTTCTTTGTCTTTAAACCCCTGTAGTTGGTCCCTCCCACCTCTGCACCCAGAAAATACTAAAATACTACGTCAGCAGATACCTTTCTCTGGCAGAGGAGAACATACATAGGCCATTTTTCTTCTGCGTTTGGTCACAGGATCTTGTGTTCTGTGATCTGTTTTATGAAGCTTTTCAAAGCAGAGAGGTTTGTAGGCTTTGGGCAGCTATTGCAGCTTTTATCTGTTTTGTTTTTGTTTTGCTGATGGGGATTTGGCTAGATTATCTCCCCTCATGACATAAACCCTAACTGCACATTTTCTATGCATGACAGATACGGTGATATATCATCCTACAAAAGCTGGAAAAGCGTGCTTTGTGACTTTGCCCTGAGCAAACTGACCTTCCTGAAAATGAAGCTTTGCCTTTGTGAATGCTGCTTGAGTGTTTCCTTTGTAAGATAATACTTTGCAAGAGTTACAAGCTCTATAGCTGTGTATTGCAACATTTTCCCTCTACCAAGAATACAATCTCCTTGAGGAAATAACAACGGTTAAGTGTTCATTTCTTTTACAGGGTGTAGATCTGATTATTCTCCAGTCAATTCAGTGTTTTTCCTGAGGTTTTCTCTGTTAGTCACAGGCAGTGAAATAGAGAAAAATTGTTAAAGACATCACAGCTAATGAAGAAATTATTTAAGGAAGAGGTCACCTTTGTATGCAGACATTGTATCCAGATGTAGTAGGCATTATACAGATTTATATGGGCTTCTAATTTTAATTTAAGACACTGCTAAAATGTGATGATGTGCACACATGCAAATGAGCTGAAGTCATGGGGTTTTTTTACTTTTTCTCAGGGCAAAAATTAAGTAGGGCTACTGCTTCACCAGAACATTTCTTGAGACCATTATCAAGTTCTGATGCAATTCCATTATGTCCATCTTGTCCACCTATAGTCAGTGGCACTCCTTATACAAAAGCTCTAGTGATTTCAATAATGTTTATATTTACCGCCAGTATACAGAGAAATTATAGTAGCAGAAAAAAGCTGTGGCAGCACAGAGAAAAAAGAGTCTTCCAATATGATTAAATAGATTATGGGTTAATCCTGAGCTTCCTGAGCTGGTGCATATACAAAGACCACTTTTACTTTTAGGGGAGTGTGTCCTTTTCACACAACTGAATGAAATCAGAGTGGCAGATCAAATGATTTTTCATGCTGAATCCAAAAGCAGGAAGAAACAACCTTAAGAAAATCAAATGAATGGAAAATAAAATCCATTCACAATATGCAAAAGAGAAGATTCTCCATATGGCAGGCTCATACTGTGAGAATGCTTATGTTCTTCCTGGAATGGCTATGTGAAAGTAAAAAGGAGGAGCAAGACTTTAAATCATCAGGAATCTTCAAAGAAAATAATCAGCTGGGAAACTGAGCAACGAGTTGGTGGTGGCAAGCTGTAAAAATCTTTGAAGAGCTCCAGTCCTTCCCCAGTTACAAAGGAAGTTGTGTAGTTTAATCATCAGCAGATGTTTCCCATAAAATCACACTCTCAGTTATGCACTCAACCATCTGAAACAGTGCCAGGTCCCTCATATGTCTTGATTACGTGGAAATTTTCTTTGATTTGCCAAATTCATGCCAACATATCCACCCTTGTGCCATTTGGAAAGCTGGAACTGCAGAAATTGCTGTTAAAAACGAGATGAATGAAGGCAAACTTTGTGTTCAGTGCCAGTTTCCTCCAAGAGGTTTTGAAAGGTTTTTATTGCTATTGATGAAACACTTTCAACAATGTAGAATGTTTTGCCCCTTCCTCAGGTCTCATAGTCCGTATCCCTTAACTCAGGCATGTCAAGTGTGAAAATCTTTGGCAAAAGCAGAGAAAGAGAACTTCCAGAGAAAGAAAGCTGCTGTAGTTATTTTAAAAGTACCAGCTCTTCATCATGTATCAATAGTGGCTGAAGCTGAGGCAAGATAGAGGCTCTCCTGCCTCCTACCTCTGCTCTCCATCTGTGCCAGCTTGTGTGGGTGATATGTTTGGGCGTGACCTGGATAAGCTGGTCAAGCATTTGTATTTGTGCATGTGTGTGTAACAGAAGTAGTTGAAAAGGAGGAAAGCTCAGTCCTCACCATTTCCTTTAGTAGACAGAAAAAAATGAAGCCCAAGCTAACTTGTTTAATGTTGCAGTACTGGTAGAGGAATGCATGGAAATGATTCCAGTACATTGGCCTACACTGACCTTCTGGGAAAATGCTGTGGGTTTTAAGAGTAGTTACGCTAAGAAAGATGTGGAAAATTGTTGTAGTTTGTCCTGATTAGACAGGAAGCTACCACCTTCAGGGAGAGGCCTCAGGCTAGAGAGATGGTTGACTCTTCTCCAGTGCTGTGAGCTCACTCCTGGTCTGTGACCAATCCCACCTTCTGCACATGAGATTGCAGCGTGGCAATAGAGGTCTCAAATGATGGTCACAATCCTGGGGGTCATGCTCTGTCCATGACCGGAACAAGTGGTGGTAACCATGAATCGCGGTCAAGCTTGACAAGGAAGTACCCAGGTTTTCCCTAAAAAGGCTAAGAGAACATCCAGAAAGAGGACAAGTTCTGAAGAGAAATTACACTTTGGAGCTGTTTAAGTTGCATCACAGAATAAAACTGTGTCCTGAAAGAAACTTGGATGAAGTTGGGATATATTTTGAGCTTGGAAAACAGGTGGCTAGCTTAAAGGCAAGAAATTAGGAAGAAAAGACATGGAATAATGTTTGAGGAAAGTAAGCCTCTTCTCGGTTCTATGTGAAAGCTTTATGAGGCATTAGCTTTGTGTTGAATTTATAGGCCCCTTTTCCCCTGCAAAGGCGATCTCTCCCCTGTGAAGCAATAAGCTATTAAGAATTAGTTTCATATTCATCCTCCTGATTCATGCCACACACTTGTGTTCATTGCAAAAGGCAAGTTAAGCCTGTTTTGGAGAGTGCCCTATATAATTTTATAGTCATCTGCTGATGGAACATAACTCTGTGTAATTTGTATTGCAAAGCTCACCTAGTGTGTAGCACCGGGTATATTTGCAAAGCTGTCTGTAGGAGAGCTGCCACGGTGCTTCAGCAGTATTAGCTGAACCTCTGCTTTTGGGAGGTGGCCTGGGGAGGCTGTGTTATATTCAGGGAGTAGGGATGCTCCAGAGGCAGATTTTCACTGAGGTGTTCTTGCATCACATTTTCACGTGTGCATCTGGCTGCATCGGTCACTCTCCGAGAAAAGCACTGAAAGGAAGGCTGACTTGTATATTCCAGATGAACTCATTTCTGGAAGTTACATTTTGGTCCCAAAGACTAAACTGCCTGCTGTATTTTATATATTTGAAGGATAGTATGCTTTATTTTCTTTAACAGCAAGCTATTGCCACAATGTCTTCAGATCCTTTTTGACTTTTCATGCGTATTCTTTCTTATTTGTTCCAGTTAGCAATAAGTCTCCCAGATAAGAGGCACTGCCATTTAACTCCCAGCAGACCAGGCTTTTCTGCTCTGAAACACTGGAGCGTATTAACTTGGAAGATTCATAAGCTAACGTTAATTCGAGCACTTCTCATCTTACTTGACTGGTACTTCTTTAATAGAAAATGAACCACGTATTCCATCCTTGTATTTTTCTGAGCCCCAGTAAGTCCTCATTTCTTTCTGTTTATTAATTGTATTTAGGTAAATGACCCTGATATTAGTTGTATTGAAAATGGGAAGTGTTTTATGTGACAACAGAACCGCACATGTGCTATTCAGATATTGCAGAGGAACAGTTCCTTTGACAGACATAATCTCTGACTCGGTGTAATCTATAGTTTTAAAGAGAATCTCTTGTATGGGTCTCCAAAATAATTTAGAGTGGGATTCATCTCTACTCAATAGATACCCATGCCTAAGCTCATCACCCTGGGTTGCCCTTATAGTTACTGAAAAGCTTTTATAGTCCCTGCTTCTCATGAGCAAACATGGACTTTGTTTAGGTTGGTATTTCCCTCTGATTATGAAAAAGTCTGCAACGTGATTGAACTTTAGTGTCTGTGTTTGATCACATAAATCTTGCCTTAGTTTCTTGCTAGTTTGCTTAGAATTGCAAAATGTTACAGAATAAATGGTGTGACTGATGGGACAGCATATCTGTACCTCCTGGTTGCTAAGTACAGAAAGGGCTTAGAAGTGGATGGGTTATCATCCTACTTTGTCTTCCAGTTAAATATCCCTCAACTCTTTTTCTCTCTTTTTGAACTGGGGTTCTTTTTATTGCTATTCTCTGCACTTTGTTCAAAAGTCCAATGAAGTGCTGGGTGAAAACTGGAGAGAACAGACCAGCCAAAGCTATTGCCATGGGATGTGTTTTCAAGGGCTATTTTGCTGCTTGTATCTCCGGCTCCTCTTTCCCTCGCTCACATCTGGCTTATTTTCAGACTCTGATTCACTACAATGTACAGATTGTTTTTCCAAAACCATGCTGTGAGTGGCTACTGCCCTTTTGTGTGAGTGCTGTTGATTACTCCTTCCCAAGTGCTGTGCCTCACCCTGCTGACAGCAGAATTTCCCCCACTCCCCCTCCCAGCACATTCTCCAATTTTCAAGGTGATTTTCAACATGAATCCTGTTGTCCAGTGGACTGGCAGTTCCTTCCAGCATAGTGTCATAGTGTCATTGCAAACTACCATCCTTCATCCAGGTCTTCAGCAGTGGTAAGTCCTACAAGACCTAAAAGGCCAACCCTTGCTGAACAGCATGGAATACATCCTACTTATTGTCCACAGGCCATTTTTTTTGTTCATAGTGAGAACCTTCATTGTACAGAGGCTGAAAATCCAGATGTGATGGGGATGGCAGCTGTGGGGGTAGGGCAAGGCCAACATCCAAGATCAGTTTTGTCATCCTGGGGTGTAGTTGCTGCTGAGCCAAGGCCTTCCTCTTCCCGTAGAGACCTGGAGAAAGTCTTTCCTGTACAACTCTGCCAAGTGCAATCAGGTGTTGGTCAGGGAATTTAATTTTGCACAGAGAAGTTCCTGAAACAAGATAGGAAAATGAGTGTCATTAAATGTTAAAGCTCCAGCTGGTTGTTCCAGATCTGATCTTGGGTACAGGCACGATTAATCATTTTAATTTTGAATATTTCTATTCTAATGCAGTCTGGGAAAAGTCAAGTTATAACATGTTTCTAAATTACCGTATTTTGACTTAGATTCACCTTTTGACAGAAAATATATATTAATTAATGTGTCAAGTAGAATACGTCATATCATGCATAGGGCAAAGGGCGACTCAGAAAATGGGGTCTTCAGGAACACCCCACTCCCTGGTTCTGGAATATGATAACTGGAAGCAAAATGTGATTTCTTTCTACAGAGAATATTTCCTACAAATATATTTACTTCTAAATAACTTGTGTTATTTTGTGGTGAGTTTTTAAGCAGATAGGCTTCTGATTCAATTTTCTGTAAAGCTTTTGGTATACTTTAATGACAGAAAGTATTGTTGTTGCATGACTGAATTAGTTTAATTAAAAATGATGTAAATTGCCAATTCTAATAATAATTTAAATTAGTAAGTGGACAGCCTTAATTTAAATAATCTATTATAACCTTGTTTTCAATTTATGATCACAATTATTTTACCAAAGATAGCTTAGTACTTTACTGGCAAAGAACCATTAAAACTTCCTGACTTGGGAAAGAATATGTTTGTAGAATAAATTTGGCATTTTTCTGCTAACCAAGACAACATTTGTTAAACCATGTGTGTTTGGATACAAAGACATACAGCTATACCTATAAAGATATATATAGAGGGTTGGATATGTGTCACTAAGTAATAACTTAGCTTAGCATATTCTTCTCCTGATCTTTATGTCTCACATTTTCACCGTGTAAGATGATGAATGACACATTTCCTTGCTGCTAGATGATTAATGTTTTATGTGCAATTTGTGTCAAATTATATTTAAATGGCAATAAAATTCAATTAAATGCACAGAAACATTTTAATGGTTAATTTCATAAAGCTACCTTCAGTGTGGTACATATATCAGAGAAAAAAATTGGTGAAAAATTTTTCATATTCAAAACATTATTTAATAAACACTTGGAATTTTACCATTAATTAGTTAGCAAACCTTGCTATTTCTTGTCATCATGCCCTTTAAGATTTTAAAACTACTGGATCTGATTTGCTCTGAGTGTATAATTTTCCTACACCAGAAGACGGAAAGGTGTTATTTTTTGAAAAGAAAAATTATTGAACAGGTAGTTGATGACATGATTTTTTTTCCTTTGGAAAATTAATATTTGAACCTGGAAAAGAGAGTCCAAACGCCAAAAAAAGTTTTATAACTTCAGAAAATTCTTGTTTCAGGTCAGAAATCCATAACTTCAACCAATTCAGTAGTTTGCATTTTTAGATTTAACCAGTAAAGATTTATTTCACAGTCATAGAATCAGAATAATTTTGATTGGAAAAGACGTTTAAGATCAGTGAGTCCAGCCATTAACCCAGCACTGCCAAGCTCGTCACTAAACCATGTCCCCAAGTGCCACATCTGCACATCTTTTAAATACCTCCAGGGATGGTGACTGGACCTCTTCCCTGGGCAGCCTGCTCCAGTGCTTTACAACATGAAGAAAGTTTTGCTGATATCCAATCTAAATCTCCCCTGGTGCAATTTAAGGTCATTTCCTCTTGTCCTGATGCTTTACCTGGGGGAAAAGTACAACCCTAACTGATTACAAACTCTTTTCAGGCAGTTGTAGAGAGTGATAAGGTCCCCCCTGAGCCTCCTTTTCCCCAGGCTGAACACCCCCAGCTCCCTCAGCCACCCTCATCAGCTTTGGGCTCCAGACCCTTCCCCATCTCTGTTTCCCTTCTCTGGACGTGCTCCAGACCCTCAGCATCTCTCTTGTACTGAGGGTCCCAAAACTGAACACAGGACTTGAGGTGCGGCCTCACCAGTACCGAGTACATTTAATTTCAATGGTTATAAGTATATTCGTTTAAACTTCAGTACTTACAGTCATAATTTCAAATGGCTTATTTTAAGGCAAAGCACATGTCCCTGAAGAAAGTCTAATTTAAATAATAACCATGTTTTATCTTCTTTATTAACACACAGACTTAGAGCAATTGAAAACAACAGTTAAAATGAAGAACGTTCATTTAATTGAAGAGGAGCAGATTCACAGGTCATCTGTTAAAGAAGATATATGAAGAAAACAAAAACACTGCTGAGTGACAGTATACATCAAATATTCCAGGTTAGACTATTTAATGCAGGACCACCTGACATTTATTTGATTCTGAAAATAACTATGGTAGATGAGTCATTTTTCCTTAGTCTTGTGACAGTAGATGGGGGTTTTTGGCCTGTTTTTGTTTGTGTGAATGAAGCTTCCCTGGGGAGCTTGGGCTGTGGGGGGATGTGGGAAGGGGGCATACAGCCCTGCCCCCAGCCTGCAGGTCTGGGCTCTGCCCTGCCTGTATCTGTCCAGCTGGAATTCCAAGCCAGAAGGATGTGAACAAACATGGATTCACCAGCTAGGTGATTTGTTTGACGTGATAAGGACTATGATGAATGTAAGATTTTTGAATATGAGCTGGTGTGTCCAGCTTGGTTTGGAGTCCAACAGCAACCAGGGAAGTGGCAGCAAAATTCAAAGCAGGTCGACTTCCTACTCTGACTGTTACTCAGGTTTGGAGCTGACATGATTGGTCCTCCTGGAGCTCCGCACTTAGGTCACCTTTTGCCTCAGCCACACATCTGTCCCTTGTTTTTAGGCTCCCTGGGTTAGCCTGGAGGCAGTTTGCTTACCTGGAGACAAGGCTGTGGGTGCACGTCTGTGCAAAAGCTGCACACCCAGAACGTCTGCACGGTAAAGCAGAAGTCCAAGGAAAGCCAGCACTTCTCCTAACAACCTTGACTTCAGAAGTAAATTCAAGTGGGATTTTACTTTGGGCATTTTCAAGTCCTGGTGAACGTGTTGGACAGAGAACAGCACAAAATAAGTGTTGTCTGTTACATAAATGTTTCTCTTATTGATGTAAATACGGTATGAGCAAGTGGCAGGCATTTCAGGTCACACCTGAATTCGTTCTGGCGCTGAGGTAGGGGTCTTGGCACACATCATCAACAAGACATTTCAAAACACACTTCCTACTCAACACGGTGTTGCATGTAGATAACAGCCTTTCGGCGAGCATCCAGTGGGATGTAGGGAGGCTGATGTTTTTGTGGGCTTCCTTTAAAAAGATGCTCTTTTTCTTGAAGGAAGCAGAATTCCTGTTACAGAGGTAGCAGAAAGAATTCTGCTGCAGTAGAAATGATTAATTTTGGTTTTCTGCAAAGTCAAGGTGTTTGACTTCATGCCATTCAGATCTGGAGTTTTTATTAGTTTTTAGGAAGAAGGGAAATAATAATGTTGAGGGTGGAGAGGGAGCTATGGAGAAAAACATTTTGGTCTGTTTTGTTTTGACAGCACAGACTCCTGTCTCAAAACTCTGCTCTTCATGCCAGAACAGCGCGGTGGACCAGAAGTATTCCTCAGAAATAGAAGAATTTACTGCAGGGATGCTTTTAGAAGAAATCAAGGTAATGTTTCTCTACATAGGAGGTGAAGGAGAATTTTTTCATGTTATAACTTTGATTAGCACAGCTAAAGTTCAGTTTCACAATTAGAACCATATTAAACATTTATTTTGGGGCCCACAAAGCGTGTATTTCTGTCAGATATCAAACAGAATGGTAAATACAAAGTTACCTCAGGAAAGATACAGAGAGCTGATTTAATGTTGAACAATCTAATAATTTGTTTTACTCTAATGTCACCAAAGCTGAAAAGAGCCTAAGTACAAGGAAAAAGAAGTGATCTCCATTTCTAGTTGTTTATTTTGCATTTGTTATCTGCTAGCTGGAAAGGGTGCAGTCAGAGTGATACCTGTATTTAATAGCAGCTGTGAAAATGCAACCTCACATTATGCCTGCAGAAATAAAAATCTTCTTTATAGGACTTCAGCCCTACAACTTCAGTTGTAACAGAGAGATCTTTTGGACTGTGACCACCGGGGAAAGCTGAGCATAGCTTAGTTGTGCCTTAGAGCCGATAGAAATTCAAGGTCTGCCTGTTAGCCTAGTGTCTCACTTGTAATCCTAAATAATATTTTGTCTCACTCAAATAAAATAATTGTAAGTCCCAGATTTTGGCACAGAAATGTTTCTGGGGATTTAGGAGATGCTGATTGCCCTCTTCAGACCTTCTGATGGATACCTCTGACCCTCCAGTCCCTCTGTTTGTATTTAAAATGGTGGCAAATATAACTCCTTGCTGTAGCTCTGAACTTCGCAGTTGCAATTTTCTTTGGTTTTCATTTCTGCACCTTCTAATCTAATGGCTGGCTGAATGACATGAAACCTTCCAGGTTTTCATCCTGCTTAGCAGACTGGGAACAAATCTGTGTATTTCAGTAGTAATCTACTGGAGAAATCTATTTTAGATAAAACAATTACGTCTTCCATTTGTTCTTTTTTTTTCCCTTGAGCTGGCATACAGTTCTTTCCAACTCTATAAAGGTGTTTTATTGCACTTACTAAAAATGTCAAGGATACTAAACAGCAATGCATAATTTACAATAGACTTTGTAGGTAATGGAGTTCTTACAGCCACGGCTTCCTGAGAGTGTATTTATTGCTATTTTACTACCTGCTGTTGTATCCAGGCTCAACTTCCAGCATATTTGGTGAAGAAAACCCTCAAGGCAAGGAGGGATAGGGACTGCTGCAGAAAACAAGTGGGTGATTACTGTGCATTTGCCAGTTTACCTAAGATAAATGGATATTATTAACATTGTTGACCACATTGAAGTACTTTAATTGTGCAGAAATGCAGGCAGGAAAACATTAAATGAAAGAAATACACTTTAATTCAAGTGTTGGGGTTCTGAAAAAAAGAAGTTATCCCATTCTCACAAGATTAAAGTGACCTTGGTTATTGGTTAAACAGCAAAAAGAAGATATTTTCCTTCCTTTTTAATGTCTGGGTTCTTTGCAGGAGTTTGTGCTGGTTTAACAGTGCAGTTCAAGTTCAGATGTAAAATAATAGGGATGACATGATAATATGTTGATGCCAACTTGACAAAAGGGATTTGCATAGGCACTAACTATGATGTTTTAATGTATTAAAGCAAGAAACTTAAGAAGTCCCTAGGAAATAAAAGCACAGAAGTAAAATAGCTTTCCAGCTGTGTTTAAAATGTAAGGTTTTTGGAGCAATGTTTTTAAGTACCCATGCCACGTCCTCTACTAGGCTTTTCTTAAAGAATGCTATAACTCCAATTTCGGTCAGAAATAGCATTTTCTGTCTCCGTATTGATTTCTGCTTAAGCAGCATGCAGAGGTTTGTTATCATTTTGGTGTGTTTGTAAAGAAATTAAATGAGCAAAACCAACAAGTGTTAATTTGCCTTGTGTAGTTTTAATCTACTCTGGTGGTCAATACCTCACACTCTGTGCAATAGGCCCTTTATTTACCACAGGAAATGCCTTAAATGCTGAGACAGGAGTCAGCCTGAGTAGAGGAACAGTGAGGAAATATGTTCATGTTAGCGGCTGCCTGCGCTTGTGGTAGCCCCAAGCAAGCCAGCACACAGCTCTTTCACCGTGGCGCACAGTCCAGGCACAGTCTCTTTTCTGAAACAAGGTTCCAAGACTTGTCTTACAATCCTATTAGGAAGAATCAGAGCAGGGAACAGCATCCACAGTGCACAAGGCACAGCGCCCAAATAGAGGGATCATGCTCTCCACTTCATCTTGCAATAGGACCTGAGGATCAGCCAGTCTTCAGGAATTTAGTCCCTTCTTGTATCATTTTCATTTGCTTTGCTTGAAGAGCCCATAAGTACACGTTCAGGGACCACCTGAATGTATGATGCTCAGTGCTTTGGTGAGTGCTGGCATAATTGAAGCCATTGACTGGAAATAGCACAGAATGAAAATGAGATGATATTAATATCCTGGAGTCATTAACTCTTGCACATCAGATTTCTTTCTTTCATAACAAATACTGCATAGCAAAAATGGGCAAGGTAATAAAGGAAACTTAAGATTTTCTTTCTTTCTTTCTTTCTTTTTGTCACACTTCATTTTATATCTCTAGCTAGAGGCAATAACATGTAGCTACCAGCAATCAAATGGGGTCTGAATCCACCAGCAGAACAGTGGGTTTTTCTACATGATCCATCTAGATTACTGTCACCAGTGCTGTATGCTTCTGAAGAATGCCTTAAAACTGACATGCTCAGTTTCATATCTACTGCATTTCTATATGGGGGGTCCCACAAACACTTGTCTGACTGAGAATAAAATTCCTTTGAAAACTGCTATCTGTGTAGACCTACCAGACAGTATTGCCTTGGCTGGTGGCAGGCCATAAGCTTTGTGCTGAATTTGCAAGGCTGCAGGACTGAGGTATGTCAGGTTTGCTTTGTCTGAACTCTTGGTGACCTGCCTGAGCTCTGTTTTACTTGCTGTAGCTGTAACAGCAATTTTTCTAATTGACCAGGTGTCTATGGCTAATTTGTTCTACTTTTGTTTGTCTTTCTATTGTACTACATAGTTTTATGGCTTTAGCCTAATGGTAGTATAGAGAAATATCAGTCTGAGGGGAGAGCAGTGAAGTGGAGACACAGGACATAGAAGAACACAGGCAGGGGATGAGAAGAATTGGGGCACAGGCTGGAACTGCAGACCTGATGTCTATGAACAACTCACCCATGGTCGGTCAAAAGAAGTGCAGACCTGAGCTAGTCAAACTTCGTTTTATGGATAGCAAAGTGAGCAAAGAACAAGTGTCTAATGTGTAAAAGGCTTGGTATATTGTGAATGGAGCAGCAGAGAGATTACAAAAAAAAAAAAAAAAAGCAATGTGTTAAAGTATGTGCTTGTCTTTCCTCAAAATGCATTTTTTATTTTTCAAGGACAATTAATATATTTCTTCCCCTGTACCCTGCTGTATTCTAGTGTGGAAAAGGCACCTATGTCTCCAAGGGAGGAAGAGTAGTAAAATTGGTATTGTTGGCTCATACAGTACCTTTCATTACATTAACATTCACTTCATTTCACATATTCATCAGTTAACCAGCCAATCTGCCCAGTCCTACAGGAAGATTGTTCTTTACTCTTTAGTTTGGTGATGGCACGATAAAAAAATTCATGGCTTCTTGCTGCTGTGTTCCAAATGTGGACACGTATGTTTTAGCACTCTTGACACTAGAGTCTATGAGTGTCAGTAAATTCTCAGTCTGAACCCTCCCTGTTGAAGGATATTACACTGGATGTCAACTATCCATGATGTCCTTATATCTTGTTTCACATCATTTTTCTTCCTAAAACAAATGCAGCTGCCTTTCCAAAGGCTGTTAACTTTACTGGCAGTGGTTCCCCCTCCAGAGATATGTGCTTCCCAAGTATTAATTCTCTTCAATTAAGCTTCCTGCATCATGCTGCATTGATCAGGCAATTAATTGATTGCTGAAGACTTGCCTGAAACAATGAGTCAGCTGTTTCTGTTCCCTGTGAGTTACTCACCCCTGTTTTTTCAAATTCAATACAGCTCAACACCTTGGTATTCATTTGTAGTTTGGTGTAAACTGGCACCCTTTGGTACACATAGCACTGTTGCTTGTTTTGGTTTCACAGCTCAAAGGACAGTGCAGCCTTATTTCTAACATCATGGAAAGCTGATGGATGGAGGGCAGTAAATGCTCTGTGTTTCTGTTTTTAAATAATATAAAAATCAAGTGGCCATTAGACGGGATCTGGTACTGTAAGCCTAATTCAGTTGTGCTGTGTTGTGATGCTGTGAATACACATGCTTCACCTTCCCTGTAGTTATAGAGAAAAAGAGTATCTTGTTTCTCCTGATGCTGTGAGAATTTATTTCCCCTGTAGAGGCTATTTGTTTAAAATGAAAACTTGGACAGTCCTAGGATAAAAGGAACAAAATACAAAAAGATGGCAGGCCACAACTAAGTAGAATAATTACACATTCATCCTTTGCCCTGTAAGTCAGAACAAACCTCAAAGCATTCAAACACAGGGCTCACAGATCTTGTACCTAGGAGGTGTGACTTCTGGTGGCCAGACAGATTAGCATGTTGTTGCAGACTAGCATGAAAGAATGTAGTCCATTACATCCGTAGTGTTTGAGCAGTACAGGTTTCCAGAAGTCTGCTGCAGGTTGCAGCTTGTAGGAATCCTGTCATAGTCTTCTGAGGGTTGTGGTTTGGACTGCTCCTGGGTTGGAGAAAGGATAGTGGAAACAGTGATATTTAGATCCATGATGGAGTCTGCTTAGGCACACAAAGGGAAGGAATTAATTCCACAGTGAAGTCAGACCAAAATTTAATTTCTTTTTGTTTCATCATGAGGAGAACCTGAATGCTTGATCTCAGGGAAATGTCCATGCACAGACACACCTATTCTGATACTGGCACAAGCTTTTAGCTTTAGATGAAACCAATCCCAAGATTATTATTTTTTTTTTACAATAAGTTCTAAATTGGAAATGTAAATATCAAGTGATTGCTACTTTGGACAACATATTGATACAGAAATGTGCCTGGCTGGCTCACTACAGAGTAAACACAGCTGTGGGATGAGTTGCAGTAAGCAAAACAGTGGAAGGGAGCACTGTAAATATGATTATTGATTGAAAATAAACTTATTTAGGCATTCATATGCTTTGTTTCTGGTTAGTATCAGGATGGAAGGAAGAAGTTTTATGGCAAATCTATGTATGAACTTTCAAAGTTTTTCTTTTCAAAGTTGTCTTGAAGAATTATGGCATGTTGGTTTTTGTTTTGTTTTGATTTCAGAAGGCATTTTTATAAGCATTCTCATTTGCAAAGACTTATTTTAGTTGCATTCAAGTTCCAGATCTTTTGTGCACTATTTATATGAAGTATAGTCAAAAGGGCTGTTCTTAGTCTTGTCCCTCTGTTCCGCAAGAGTCAGGAAGAGTAATATGACTGAGATTTTAAAGAAAGAATCTATGATGGTGACTTTTGTGAATGTGGTTTGTATCCATTTTGATCTAAAGCGAATGATTTCTTCAAAAACCAAAGTGTGAATGAGCTGGATCCTGTGGGAGTAGTCATAGACTATCTCAAGTTGTAAGGGACACTGAGTCCAGCTACAGTACCATCCTGTGTGTCCCTACAGTGAAGTCTTTGACTAATGACTGTTTTCCCCTACTTGTGCAGGCATAACACAAGCTTCCCTTCTTTATGTCCTCCTGTTTATTCCATGACATCCTCAGGGACTTAATTTGTGGCCATACATACATAGTGAAACATCACGAGTGACAGCAAGGTTGCCACTCTGGTTCTCCTGCAGAGAATGTATTATTATACTATATGTTATTGGCATATGACAGTTTAATCAGTCCTACCTCTCTGTCCAGCCATGCCCTTCACTTGTGACAGCCTAATCTGAGAGAAGCAAAATTGGTTTAAGAAATTACCTGTGTCAAAACCAGCATTTCAACTTATATTTGCTATTTTCTTCTATGACTATAGAATAGCTTACGTATTAACTGGAAAGGGCTGCTAAAATACTTAGTGCAAGGATGGGCTCATTTGTTGAAAGACTCACTCATTTTAACCTTGAATATTCCCAAAATTGCTTTTTGGGCATCTTTTGATGCTTCCTTCAAGCTTTCAGCTTGGTGATGTATGGAAATAGCTCTGTGGTGCCTATAAGAGTATTTCTGGGCTGTCTGAATGCTGACTGCACACTACTTAGATGACGCGTATGTTTGAAAGATGTATTCCTTCTCCCAAAGCGGTGAAGCTTGGCCCACTTACTGATATCAGTGAGTTCTTGGGTTGTACTAGTTATCTGCTGCCCTGTGTGGTACTCGAACTCTCAATAAGAAGTACATTCAGTACAGCAGCCCCTGGGGCAGCTCATAGATCCAAATAAAGAGATAAAGGGGATTCCTGAGGTACAGACCAGCTGGTTGTTTTCATTGCATCTTCATTTTCTGATTGCTCACAGATGCTTGTGAGTATCAACTGCCTCATGTGCACATGCTTAAGGCCATTTTCCTCTACAGTTTCTGTGTCCTTGCTCCATAGTTCCCTGTATGGTGGGCCTTCTTGGTGTCCTGTGATGTCCTGCCAACCCAAAAGTACTTTTGTTTTCCTTTGTCTTGTATTGAAGTGTCAGAAGCAATAAGAGAACTGTATTACACCCAGAATTGTGTTTTCATAGGATAGCATGGTGCTACATGCCATGACAGCCTGTGAAGAAGTTTGAAAGTAAGGAAGCTTGCTGAAATAACGTTGGAAGACTCATGGCTGGGGAAACCACAGCAGGTGCAATGTCACCCACACTGCCATTTGGAAGTTGTGCTTGCAGGGAAAGATTTTCCAGACAGCTCCTGGGCTTTGTCTTGGAAAGGGAGTTAATTGGTTTGCTCAAAGTAAACAGATGGGATGCAGTATTCAAGCTTGCTCCTTGGCTGTCAATTTCTTATTCATTACTATGTGCCTATTAAGTTTAAATATTGGCAGAAAACAGTTAATGAAGAACAGAGAAAGAACAAGTTAAAAAAAACATACTCAAAACCAAATAGAAATGGAAACAAAATGGCAATGGAATCACTCTCCGGAGTCCATGAGAAAGATGGTGACTCAGGAGAATTTGTTCATACATGACATGTGCAAATGGTGCCTGAGGAGAAGGAGCATGGGCTGTCAGAAAAAATGGCAGTAACTGAAATGATTGTCAGAGATATTCTAGCCCAGAAAAGTGTGAGGAAGAAACCCAGCCAAACTGTGATGGCAGTGTTTATAGCACACAGGAGTGCAGCTTGATCCATTTAGAGTAAACAAATTATTTTGGTCTCATCCTGGGAAAAAGACTCAATGGATTTGATCCAATTAAAGTGGAAGCAGTGGAGCAGGAAGGACTGCTGTTCTTGAGCAGTAGCAAGGGCAGTGGAATCTCCAAAGCTCTTCTCTTCATTAGGTGAGGGGAGAAGGATGGATGTGGCTGTGTAGCTTATCTGTCACTGTCACTTTGGGGAGAAAGAAAAGTGTGACATTAGGAAATTTAGATCTCAAAAGGAACCTAGAATGAGATGAATGGAGAGATGCAATAAAAGGAAGTCTTGAGAGACCTTTTATTTTGCAAGTTTAAGAGGTTCGAGAAGCTGTTTAATGACCTCTTGGCATTTTGACTTCTGTGACCTCTTTACAGAAATGAGCATTTACCAGCACTCCCTCAGTCTAAATATAAGAAAAATGCAGTTAACTTCTCCAAGGCTTCTCATAAAGTTTACCACACAGTCCTCAAGGCAGCCTGAGAAGAATGGTCTTTAGTTAACTGACTTTGCTGAGGAATTTTCAAATTTAGATTTTGTGAGAAGGTGAAAACCTTGGAGGGACAGAGGAGCGCACAAAAGGTTAACTTTAGAGCTCAGAGCCACTTCAGATTTGCAAATGGCATTGTCATTCTTACAGAAGCCTTGGAGAGACAGGGAAAGAGTAATTAGGGAGAAGTTCATAGTAGGTGAGGGATAATTAGGAGCTGCTGAGAAATAGCTGATGAGGACGTCTTGGAGAATTCCTGGGAAAAAGAGCACTGCAGCTCATATCCACATAGATGTACAGTCATGATCAGAGGTTGGAGTCTAGATATAGGGTCTCTCTTTGCATCCGTCAGTACTCCTCAGCTCACATACCCTTCTTTGCTCCTCAACCCAAGAACCTCCTTGTCTGCTGAGTTATTGTTACCTTTCTGGTTATAGTAGTACCTAAACCTGCTCTTCCCGGATGGGGCCCAGAGATGAGAAGCAGCTGGACCCAGATGTCAGCAAAACATTAATGTTGTCCTGGTATAAAGATTCTCGAGTCTGACTCTACATGCTGTCTGCTATTTTGTTTGGGGGCTGATCATTAAAAGACATGATGCCCTCACATGTACTCTTGACCTGGTATGACACTGTCAGGAGAAGGGTGAGGCCCCAGCACTCCTTAAATTCAGAGAGAAATTATGCAGTCAAACAATATGGTAAAAGGCAATATAAACACAGGCAAAGTAGTAGTTAGTTAGAATATGATCTCTGAGCAGTAGTTTTGGAGTGAAATTCTAACCTGTGGGGAGTCTAGAGGTGGTAGGTTGGCATACATTAGTATTTGAAACTAGTCCTTTTGGACAGAATTACTACTTCTAGCTAGGGTCCTATGGCTGTGGTAAAGCCTGGAGCCATTTTTAGCTCCTCAAAGCAGAACTTGCACCATGGTGTCAGTATAATTGAACCCAGAAAATCCAAGGGTCAGTTTGTTACAGTGATGACACGTGGGTGGGTGGGTCCATGGAGTGAGACAGCTGAGCTGAGAACAGGGTGACTGCACTCTGGGGTTTTGTACTTGATACCTGCTCTGGCCTTGTCCCAGGGGCTGAATCCCAGTCAGGGGTTTGAACATATTAGGGGTGTGCTTGGAGCAACCCACTGGGTTTTGCTTTCAGTAAAAACAGATCCTATTCATGCTCTTGACAGAGAAGCAAAGCATGTTTCAGTGAGGACAGGCAGGAAAGTTGCATTAAAAATGCAGTCCTGATCCCAGATAAGCCCTAGAGCAGATGTGTCTGTGCCTCTGGTGCTCCTCTGTAAAAAGGAGCGGAGGTATTTTCTGCTTTCTGGCAATTAAAATAGGATAAGGCATTCTTAAGGAAGAAGGGAAATAAGAGGAATAAAGTGAGGAATTTACATTTATTTTTATCAGTGGGAAGAAAATTGTTTTTCTTCTAGACAACAACTCAAAGAAAATATCTGTACCCGTCTATCCTTATGATAGATGATCCTTCTATTTTCATTATACTTTTATGAGGTGAGCCTATTAAAATGTGGAAATAAAGCCAAGCAAATCCACCATATCAAATAAAACGCACCAATGCTTTTCTACTATTGAAATGGAAAAGTTTTTTCTCCATGAGGCTACCTTGCTTTTCAAATTAAATGTCAAGTATCATGTCTCCCCCAGGGATCTGAGCTACAAAGCAAAGTTCAGATTCGTCAACTACAGATTTGTATTTACCTTAATGCTTATTACATATCAAATTACTGTGCTGTGACATGAATAAATATTGGATTTTAAAGTTATTCCATTCAGAGTTTTACTGGAAGAAATTTGACTGCTTTAGTGCAGCTATTTGGCAGGCCTAAAAGGTCATGTATTTTAAGGGAACATTCAACTAAAAATATGGCTATCCTCAAAGGAAAATACTTCTCTTGGCTAGTTAATCAGCACCTTTGTTGTTGAGGTGTTGCACGTAGGATCCTGCGATCCAAACTGCAGTTTCACTCACAGCACAGTTACAAGGTAAATAGGTTCTGGATTTCCTGTTTTATGAAAGGAGGAATTGCAGCACAAGGATGAGTGTTTGCAGCAACAACCTGAAGTCCCTCTCAGAAAGAGGAGACTTCTCTGCTTGTACCCAGTATGATGAGGATGTCTGATCCCCTGTGTTTGTCTCCCACAATCAAAGTGTAATTTTCCAAGGCAAAGAGCAAGTTGTAAGTGTCCCACACACTGAGGAGGGGATGGCCTTGGCCCAGAGCTAGCCATTGTCTGGGGTGGAGGGTGCCCCACTATGGATGTGGAATCAAGAATTGTGAGTGGGTGTCATAATCTAGAGTCCACAATCTTTGTTGCCTCTTCTCTCGAGAAAACTGTATTGTTGTATCTCTGCTGCTTATTCACAAACTACTGTTTAATGATTAGACAATCTTAGCTTGTTTGGCTTTGCAAGAGCTCCCTCTCCATTCCTAGACTTGTCCTACAAAGTCTTGGCCTGTGGGTCAGATTTTATGCAAAAATCAGTGTGCTTTGTATTTTTTTTATGGTGGGAGTGCAATGTAGAAAAAATGACTTTTTCTATTTTCCCAAATTCCTTCTAGTCCACAGCCTGTTTTGATTAAGGTCTCTGGCAAGCCAAAGTAGATATGACTACAGAATGAGACAGTGTTATTTGTCAGAGGTAATTTGAAACTGAGAGTAAATACGAGGAAACTGGTGCTTGCCGTCTGCTCAGACTAACAAATCCTGATCAGCTGTTTCGGGCAGCCTGGGCCATTTACCCTGATACAGACTCTTTCAGGATGAGGATCTCACAGGACTTAAACTGGCCTTAGTTGATTAACTTCTGATTTATATAAAACCACCTCTAAATTTGCATCTGAAAAAGACTGCTTTAATCCTGTTACCTAATATTAAATTTTAAAACTTCATGTCAGGGGGTCATGGTTGTTTGGTAATACAGCCTTGGTATAAAAATAGTGTGACATTATTCCAACAATATTAATCTTAATGAGATGTGCAATCTTACCCTGTGTGTATCAAGGACACCATACTCATACGTTAACTTTATTATGCCAGTTAATGCAATTAGTGTTGTGTTGCTAATGTAGTTAAAAGTTTTATCACTAATCATATAAGCTCCAATAGGATAAGTATAAAGGGTTATTAATGTGGTAATTTATTATTAACAAGTAGAGAAGCAGCAGAGCAATAAACTTTGCCTTCCTGCTGTAATGCCTTTATATGTCATCACACTTTGGTTTCATAGCATGACTGTCATTCCTTACAGTGCTGGCTGCTGCTGGGTTTTTTCTAATATTATTTAAAAAGGATTTGGTGCTCATTTGAAGATCTCAGTGTCCCTCCATCAGTTCTGTGGTGCATAATTTCTCTTTCACTTTTACTCTTTCCTTTTGACAGCTTGCAGCAGGTCTGACTCTTATCTGATCAGGATTCCTGTCTGTGAGAATGATCTTTAAATACCTTGAGTTCAAGGACACTGTAGAATGTCTCTTTCAACTAATATAAGGTACCAAAATAGTGAAATTTAATGAGATAGAACACCAAATTGATTGTCTCAGAAAGAGTACCTGAGAGGGTAGTTAAGATGATGTGTCAATCACTTTATCTTAACAACTTGTACTGTCATCATGTGACATTTCTACAGAATGGCATGAACTGCTTGATTTCAAAGGACTCATATTTGCACCTCTGATTTAACTAGCAGACAAAAATCATTAAAGGGCAAGGACTGCTTTGCTTAGTGGAGAGGACACAGCTTGTGTGGTTTTAAGCAATTTAAAAAATATTGATGCCCTAGTTTAAGGACATCTTTTAGCTGTCTTTAGTTTTATTTTTCCGTCACAAGTATTAGAATTTTGAGGACAGCCTGAACATGTTTTGATTCTGTTGGGTCATTTGATGCCTGGGAGACAGACAACTATTCACAGAATAGCTATGAAGAGGTAATAAGCTGTAGTCCACTCATGTTTCAGGATTCAACATGAGTCATGAACCAGGTAAAAATCTGATTAGATGAGGTGTATCTTTAGATTTTTCATTGGACTCTCCTCTTCCAGAAACAATGACATGGGCTGCAGGAAGCACAATGCATATGTGAGGTGTGTGGGGCTTTTGTCTTATCACAGACAATTTCTGCTTCAAACAAGGATGCTGGTAAGTAGTTCTTAGGAAGGAGTTTTAAACCTTTGACTCTTTTTCACTCCTTAGCCATCCAGAATCCGCATTTTGTGTAAAATCTGCTGCATAAGCAGCATGTAGGTTCTGCTTGTGGGGATGACAATCTGAAAGAGAAGGGAAAGGGATTTCCTAAGGAGATGATTTTCTTTATGCACTGCTGCATTGGGTATTATACTGTGGATTAAGAAGGAGATCCCAGCATTTAGAGACAGCATGCAAAGAAATGAACACAAAAACACCTGTGCTAGGAGCTAGTCTGGAAGCAGTGGAAAGCAGAATAAAATTAGAGAACTGTGTAAAACTGGAATCAGAGTAAGGCTCTAAGAGTGAAGAGGTTCTTGAATGACATGCAAGGTAGGGAAAAACCCCTCTGGTTACCTTTAAGGCAGACTTTGTGGTATTTGATGAAATAGGTCATATAATCTGATTTCTTGGACTTGGTAAGCCAGTTGGTCTTCAGTCTGATCTTTTTAATAGCTTTGAATAATAAGTTAACAAGAACAATACCTAGCAAAGTCTTTGGGATCGGAACAAAGGTGCTGAATCTTACACAAGCCATACACAATCTGTTCTTAGGAGGATATTAATTTTAGAATACACTAGTTATTTGTTGTTATTTTGCTCAAAATTTGTCAAAGATCAGTTTAGGCACTTTCTATGCTATATAATAATGTCAGCAGTATAGGACTGAGTTATTGGAGGCCACACAGGAGGATCGCAAAACATCTATATGAGAATCACAGGCTTGTCAGCCCTCCCAGTGAAATAGAGCTGTCAAATTTTCAGATGTAACCAAAGAAAGAGGAAGAAAGAGCAAGAGCTACCCAATGACATTTACAATTCCTTTCAAGTGTGCATACCTAGTAAAATGCCAGCATTGGGGTTAGACAAGTTCATAACAAGCCTCACAAATGGGTTAGTCTAAATGAGAATATAGAGGTCTCAATAATAAACCCCACACACCTGCTTCCTCAAAAGTGAGCATTTTAATTGAATTTTCTGCTCTTGTTTGTTCTTCTTTGAATCTCTTTCTTCATCTCTCAGTTATAGTTGTGCCTCCAATCTCAATCTGAGCCATCTGTTCCATTTCTAATATTAACATCTTCTATCATATAATGTACTATACCCTGAGAAAAAAAGAAGAAAGATGATGATTTTCTCTTGGGAGGAAACCTTGTATTTCACAAAAGGTTCGGCTGTCACTTTAAAACAACACCTTCCCACACACAAATATGCACCTGCCACATTAGAATATTATTAATAATGCAGTCTTCTCGTGCTTGACAAGCTAAACAAAATTACCAAAAAATGTGAAAAGGTCTAAGAAAGGTGAGAACAAGTCAATGTTTTTTTTCAAAGTGATAACACCCAAACTGATTCACAGCAGAAAGTGGTTACATTTTAAATGAACTGTTCTAACTTAACTCCTTGTATACATTGCAAATTTCTATTCTTTTCCAATTACACGGGTATCTGTTTAAGCTCGGTGAAGTTTGCAGAGTTGTGTTGACTTTCCTTAGTCTCAGTCTAGAACTACAAATGCCTGTTCCTTCCATTCTGTGTTGTTATGGTCCTTCACTAGCTAATAGTCTCTGTCCAACCTCCACCACTCTCAGTGTAATCCCAAATTCACAGGGGATTTGTGGGTCAGAGGAAAAGAGGACTGCTCAAGTTTGCCTGTAACTGCGATTTCTAGCTGAGCTAGACAGTCAGCACACCCCATGAAAAAAGAGTGGTAGTGCAAAGAAAGGAATAAACTCAAGGTTTAGGATTGATCCTAATAAGTTAAGGAGGGGAGTTGTGGGAAAGTGTTAAAATCTGATGAAAACTTGAAAACTGGTCTGGGAGATTTAGGCTGAGATGACAAAATAAAAACTAGAAAGAAATCTGGTAGGGAAGGAGTTCAGAAAGATGAAGTGAGGATCAGGTTTGTTTGGAAGAACCAGGGAGCCTGTAAGGAAACACAAAGTGTGATCCTGGCTGGTGCCATTTAAGAAAGAATAATGAGATTAAAGAAAAAAACTGATAATATCAGTAAAGAGAAAATGTCAAAGCCTCACATTTGCTTTATTCCAAATGATGTCTGGATTGAAGCAAATGTGAAAGTCTCTGTTCATTAGACCCAGGTTGTTTTTAACTTGAGGAGAGATTTCAGCATTACATGGCCAGGACTGTGTAATGGAAGTTTGGAAGTTTTGATGCATCTGATTCAAAAATCTTGGTTTTGTCTATCCCAGTTAGTCTTTCTGCCTAAGGCATCTACTCTCAGTTCAGGTACTACCTGCCACTCAGGGACAAAGGTGTTTCTCTAATCCTTCAAATATAATCCAGAGAATAAGAGTGAGTTAGATATTGGGTTTCCATTTACAAACAAGGATTTTGAAATCCAGGTTTTGTGGAGACTAGGACCATAGAGGCACATAAAGGTTAAAGCTTTGGGTGTCGCCCTTAACAGCTGTTCTGCACTAGTGCTTTGTGGACTGTCTGGTTTAGGCTTAAAATAAACTGCAGAAAACCACACTCATGGCCAGCTTGTAACTAAAGTCATGAGCTGGGTTGCAGAGCTCCCTGCACATTTAGTGCTTAGACATAGACAGAAGGCAGTTCAGACAAGCTGAATTTTCCTCTGAGGTCTCTCTCTGTTGATTAGAGAAGACCTTTAATGTGGGGCTCCTAAATTGAGTGCTGATAGGTAAATAGAATTTTAGCTGTAGGCTGGAACAATGCCTTCGGCACTGGGAAGTGGCATGCAGCAATTTGCTAACTTCAGTCCATCAAGGCAACAGGAAAGGCAAATAAAGAAAAAATTTCTTCACGTTCTTGGTCTGCTTCACTTCACAATGGCTTGTGTTTGAAGATGGCATAGATGTTTGAAATCAGGGTCTGGGCTTTGAAGACATCAAGTGTTTTGGAAGGAGTTGCCTGAAACCTAAGCTATATCCAGGTTTTGACATCTTTTCACTGATTCTGCTTCACAGCTGGAGGAAAATACAATGCGCTGCCTCAATGAATATAAGATTTTATATGGTTCAGTGTAAATACATGATTTTAAATGTTTCTTCCTGGAACACAGAGTTTCCTCTGTGAGCTACAAAGTTACATTGACTCCCTTTTTGTGGGAAAGTGGTTATTCCTTTCCTTGTTGCATGTATCCCACGGCTTTACCTACCCTACAGAATCATCCGGAGCTGAGTATCTATTGATTTGACCAGCAGAGTCGGGACAACAGAATACAGATTGTTCTGGATCCTACACTAGTTCTAGCACCTAGACAAATGGTATCTATATAGAGGAAAGGAATATCATAATCTGCCAAATTTGAAAAAAGACAAGAAGTATATTTTTACTACTAATTCCTACACCAGGAATGTTTTAAAGGTCTCCAAGGCTCTGGAAATTGGTGTTACAATTAGCTAAATAGAGTTACAAGTAATTTTGTGACCTAACCCCGTAAGACTTTATTGGAAAGTTTTGTGTGCCAAAGGCAAGTCCCCCTGGAGTGTAAAAATAATTCACTGATTATTGAACAGAATCATCAGAATTACAGTGGTATTTTAAAGAAAAAAGGCATATTTGAAAGTGCCCATCACATGGATGGCCATGAACCACTGAGAGTGAAATTCAGGGATTTGGAACGTGTTTCCCAGAAAATGGTCTTCCATTTCATTACAGCATCTATCAGTCCTGTTGTGGCCAGACTGAAAAGATGATCTTCCTTATCACCTTTTGATTTGATGTCCTTTTTTCCAGTTGTTTGGTCCTGGTGAGCCCAACCTTCCATAATTCAATAATTACTCTCTAAAAAATGTCTTTAGAATATGTACAAGTTTTTTTCTGTTAGTAGCTCTTGAAAACAATGTCCCTATATTTGGAAATATTACTACAGTCCCAGAAATTTAACAGCGTTAATGGGACACAGGAAAGGACAGGTCTGATTAATACAGAAAATGATAGTAAGAAAATATAGAAAACTTACTGGGCTTGATGATGAATTCCTGCACGTCATATCTGGTAATTTCCTATTCCAAATATGTGATAATTCTCAGGCATGTTTTTATTGCAGTCATGTCTTAAGATGACATGTTCATGTTCTTACTATGTGTTTGCTTAAATATTAAATATGTTATAGAAGGACTTATACAGAAATTAAACCTCAGCTTTTGATGACTGGTTACAGCTACCTGGTGTATCAGAGATCCAGACAGTAGGTAACAATACATTGTATCCAAACCAAGTTATTTGATTTTTCTTTTGAGGAAATATTGTTAGCACATACAGAAATATTTTCTGGCAAACTGCTGCTTATAAAGAGTATTGGCTAATGCAAAAGAGACCCACTTTGCACCAAAAAGAATCTCAGAGTGAAACATCGTGTCTTAGTACTAAATAGAATAGCATCCCTTTATATAAAGGAAAAATACCTAGTATTTGAGTATAGATGGCTTCTTAAAGGGAATAGTTGTGTTGACTGAGGATGTGAGTTAACTTCAGAACAACAGAGCTATCCCATGGGCTGGACCAACAGCCCATCTAATATGGGATTCTTTTCCAACAGAGGCTGGTACCAGATGTTTAGAGGAGAGTATAAGAACTAAGCAGTACACAATACTTTCCACCTTCCAGATATATTGTTCATGGACTTCCTGAGCTGGTGACTATTTTCAGACCATCTGCTTGCTGCACCCACTCTCCATGAATTAGTCTAGGGCTTTTAAATGCATTAGTGCCTTTTGTCTGTGCCTCCACAGCATCCTGTGGTAATGAGTTTCACAGTTTTATTATGCATGATGTGAAAAAGTATTGTTGATGGAAAAAGGTATTTCCAGAGGGTGATTCATCCTTCCTGACTTAGCAGAGGATTAATTACCCTTTGAAGACTCTCATCTTTCTGCATTGACATTGGAGCTTTAGTCGATTACTTCACACTAGACACGTACATTTTGGATAACTACAGATAGGGGATAGTTATCCCAATTTTAGGGTCAGTTTAATTAAATGCAATAGCCTCTTTCAGTTAAACACCCTCAGCATAATATTTTTTCTGTAGATTTTGATGATAGGAAATGTCATAAAGTTTTCCACAAAGATGTACTTGAATGAAAAATTGCTGCCTACCTTTGTAATCCTGATGGCAAGGCTTTCCCTCTGCCAGTTTGAACTAATTAACTTCATGTGTAGATGAGGCCTAAAGGATCATTATAAGAAGAGGAACATTAAGTTTCGTTATTTATCTTATTTTATTGAAGGGCTTTGGCTAACGCATGTGGATGGTTAAATTATATGAACTATGCCTTGAAACGGATGAACAAATTCTTGCTGTTCTATCAGTCAGTGGTTACTAAACAAATAATTTTTTAGAGAGAGAGAGACCCTCACTAGAATTTGGGAAGGGAGCCATATATCATATATCAGGTATATTAACAAAGGGGATATTTTCCATATCTGAAAGATAGAAGTTTGTACTTTGGGAGATGACAATGCACACAACACTGGTCATGTAGATATAAGATTTTTTAAACAAAGTAAGATTTAATGCTTTCTATTCACCTATTACCTCAGCAGAATAATTAAATCATGTAAAACTTATTTTTAATAGCCCATGGCATAGATTGAAGAAATTTTTTTACAATGAATATGTAATTAAACACTTGGGATAAGAAATCCAAATAAAATATGCATTTAAACAATATTCTGAAACCTTTATAGCTCTGAAATTGGCAAAAGCACAGACAACTACTTGGCATTAACTAAGTTAGCTCCTGTAATTGTAATCAAGGGAACTGGTACTCAATTTCTGACAATAAACGCCATAAAGCTTGTTAATGAAACTCACCATTTCAATCTTGTTTTTTGGAAAATAGTTCTTTTCCCAAAGAAATTATAAAGCTGTAGGAAAAAAACCCAAACCAAATCAAACACACTTTTCATTTAAACTTGACTCACTCCCTTAGCTTTGTGAAGAACTGTCATAGAAACAGCAGCATTTTGCAGCTAGACCTGCAGCAGGATGAAATAAATGGTTAAGTCTTTAATGCAAGCCCTGGGAGAGTTGGATTTCTTGCTCAATGGCAGCTGTCTGGTGTCCTTGTACAACTGAATGGTGAATGGTGCAGTCCAGATATGCCTAAGCTATTTCCCGACTATGATGGCCCCTGGAAGCAATAGGGCTGTCTTAGTAGTATGCCGCAGCATATTGCTGGGACAGATTACGGCTGGAACAGATAGATCTGGTAACAGTTTTGCATAACCTCTGGAGGAGGGTAAAACTGCACCTGGAAGTTAGCGTCTGGATGATAATCCTTACTGACTTTTTGCATATGAGAGGAGCACAACAGTAAGAGTGTGTTTTGAAGTGAATGTTGGCTTGATAAAGATGTTAGAGTGTTTAAGGATTTGTACCTAAAAGTATCTGAGAAAGGCTGGATGGAATACAAATATAGATCTGCAAAGTTATGCCAAGATGGAGCCATTTCCAACTAGAAACTTAATGGAAATTCATCTTGCAGAAGCCTCACTTGTTTAAACCTTAGACAGTCTCCAAAGTTAGGCAGTAACTCATGTGGATCTCATTTCAGTGTCAGTCATGATCCCAAGTTTCTCTGTGGCTTTAGCATTTATCAAAAAGTCTTTAGCAATTTTATATTTCATGTAAACATGGGACAGTGGTATTTTTCTGACACACAATGGTGCTTTAAAATAAAAAAAATGATAGTTTTAAAAATACTGTGAGAATGACAGGCACTGCTGTAAGTCTAATATATAGAATTCATTCTGAAATGGTGTCAATATTTGCTTCTGCACTGCTGAACTATCATGATTTCCTACTTTCTTTTCCTGTTGGCAAGGTTAACTTATTTTTTAGAGGTTGAACTTTCTGAGAGTAGATGCACAGGGTCTTGGCATTCAGTGTACTGACATGTCTCATGGAAGTCAATAATAGTTATTTAATGGTAAGAGGAGTGTTCTATGAATCTCCAATGAACAGTATTCTATGTTTGCATAGAATGTGCTTGAAACAATTCTGTTTGTACAATTGTGCTTCTGAGGGCAGTAGTATAAATCAAAATTTCAGTTTAAATAAAGTATTTACATATTAAAACAATGTTATTCAGAAAATTGCTGTTATAAGCCATGTTTTCTAGCGCATCTGGATAAACTACTCTATGGGAAGACATTTGTTGAATTTTTATATCTTTTGTGCTTTTTGTAAGTACAGTACATTCCATACATTTGCAGATATTTCCATTTGAGGATGGTGTTTGTCATCTACTTATTCCATACCACTTAATTATTGATAGCTTTGATTAAAAATTCTAGCTGTGTGTATGCACTGTATGACAGATAGGGAAATGCACATCTGAAAAATGGATGCTTATTTTTGTTGCCTGTTTCATTTTTAATTTTGGAATGAAAGTCAACAACATTCTGAGCTGTATCAGCAGGTAAATAGTCTGACCAAGGAAAGTCTCATCACTCAGTGCTCATTAGAAAACACATGGAGTTTTGGGTCCAGTGTTAGATATATCTGTACAAGAAATTGGTTGAACTTGCATGATGGCCACCAAAATGATGAGGGGTTGCAGCACTTGCCTTCTGAGGGAAGGCTGAGGGCATGGGTTTTGTTTAGCTTAGTGGGGAGGTGGCTTTGTAGGAACCTAACAGCAGCCTGGTCGTACCTGGAGAAAACAATGCAGAAGGGGAATGAATAGAAAGTTGGTGGGATGGTAGGGAAGGATTTCAGTCAGTGTCAGATCAGGTCCTCAGGTCTCAGGGCTGGGAGGCAGGAGACAGTCTGTGCATCTTTACAGTCTGAACTACGTCTAAGTTTTGTTGTGGTTGCTTCCTAAGTCAGTGACTGTGATGTTCTGGGGTGAAGATTCATAAGGCACAACTTCAGGAAACTTCTGTAAATGTCCTACAGTGCTGATGTATGACTGGATGTGCCAAACATTGCTCAGTCAAATTCTGCACTGGAAGAAATTCCACTAAAGAGATTCCAATGAAGTTAGATCAGCAGGTGGTTTCACTGTCAGTCCTTGGATGTGGTGTATGGTCAAGTTCTAGGGAGCACTAAGTGCACCCTGCTAGGCCCAAAAATGCCAGGATCTCATTGACTTCTGATTATATTGTCTGAATTTAAAGTGATGTATGTGCATACGAGATGTCTGTGCATGCCAGGCACGCATAAACCACACAGTTTATGACTTGCTCTTTCAGTACACTGATGACGATCCTCCATGCCCATTAATATTGATATATTCAGCTATTGACAAAGGGCTCTAAGCAGTCTGTGGGAACAGGATTATCTTCCAGGCCTGTGGGGTGGGTGTCATGGCTTGAGACTGAAGTGGCAGCAGACTAAGGTGGCTTGAATACCCAAAACACTTTTAGTCTCAGGTGGAACATCTGCCCTGTGAGGAAAGGCTCAGAGAGTTAGGGTTTTTCAGCCTGGAGCAGAGAAAACTCCAGGGAGACCTTATTCCAGCCTTTCAATACTTAAAAGGGAGCTTAAAAGAAAGGCGGGGATAGACATTTTGCTCTGTTGTGGTAGGATAAGGGGTACTGCTTTTAAGGCAGATTCAGACTAGATAGAAGGAAGAAGCTTTTACAATGAGAGTGGCAAAAGACTAGAACGGATTATCCAGAGTTGTGACCACCCCATCCCTGGAAATACACAAGGACAGGTTGAATGGGGCTCTGACCCAGTGGAAGGTGCTGTAGTGGAAGGTGTTCCTGCCCACAGCAGAGGGATTGGAACTAGATGATGTTCAAGGTTCCCTTCCAACCCAAACTATTCTATGACATATTTGGTGTTAGTGTGTGACATGGCATCATCATCCCACAGGAGATGCTGCGCTGCAGTACCAAACTGGGGAGGGGCAGGGGACGCTTCTCCAGGAGACTTCAGGCCATGGCTCAGGGAGTCTCTACCTACTGACTGTGAAGGGTGGGATATCTTCCATTCTGCCTCTCCCAGCTTCCTACAGCTTCTGGCTGTTGCCTCCTGGGGTTCAGGGCTCACCCTTCTGGAAGGTTCTCCTCACAGAGCTGCAAACAGCTTTGTTACTGGGTGAGACTGGAGGGTCCAAGCTGAGCAGTCCCAACACACGCTCAGCTACCACTAAAACTTTTCTGGGTTTTTTGGGTCTAATCCTCCAATGAGAAATTAAATTCTGGGCATAGGGAGCAGCAAAAAAGAACATTTAGGTGTCACACACATAATAATGAGACACAAAACCATGATGCAAGATCCTTTCAGAGTGGCCTGAAGGCTCAGCTTTTCAAGAGCAGCAGAGGTCTTTGTGCTTTCTTTTCTGTGTATCCATCTGTCATTTCTCCCTGAGTCTGTTCTCCTTCCTCAATGCCAAGCTGCTTTGGATAATTTGTCCCAATTAATTAGATCCCAGAGCTGTTTTCAAAAGCCTGTATCATTCAATCCCCATGCTGTTGACTACCTATTAAATGACATAATTTAGGATCCTATAAGGGAAATCAAGCATTTATCTTAGTTTTTGTCTATGACCATAGCACACCGAAGAGCTGGTATTTACATGGCAACCATCTGAAATGCTAACGCAAATAATTAACTCCACTCTGCAGACTCCATTCAAGTTGCTCACTGAACCCCACACCAAGAAGAATTTAATTTCATTTCAAGAAATGAAACTGGAAGCCTTTTTTAAAAATGAATCTTTTTTTTTAGTACTGATTAAAACTGTGATTTACTCTTTTGTCTGTATTTCCCTTAATTTGAAGTATAACTGAAGGAGGTCTATAATTGCCATTCCTTTTCTATAACACCAAACTTTTTTGCTGTTTCTTTTCTGTAATTCTTTAGGAGACTACATAACTTTTAACAAGGCTCCCCAACCTCATCTTTATGCCCAGTAACACCAGCTGCCTTCTCGCATCTCTAATGAATGTATCCTCCTCGTCTCACTCCACCACCTCATCGCTTTCATTGTGTTCCCCTCTTTGACAGGTGGTCTTGTGGGTATAACGACATCATTAAATAGCTCTAAAGCTGCTAGTAAGGAGATAGTTATCAAGTGAATCAGAATACCTTCACTGCTATAGCTGAGCGAACAACTTACAGTGTTTGCTAAATTTAACTGCTTCTCCTCTGCTTGATCTCATCCATCACATTCACAGGTCAGGATATAGTTTCATTTCCCATATAAAGAGATATAGGTCCACGTGAAATATTTGGGGCGGCCCTTACCCCCCTCCTCCTGCCACCCCCTTCCCTCCTCCTGCTACCATGGGTAACAAAAGGTTTCCAGGTAACTCACATCTTGGATAAACACAATTTGGGCATGCACTGTACCCTGGACACCTACTGTGGTATTATGAACCAATGTTCATGTGACTGAGTCAAGCAGTGAAAATAAAAACTCAGGTCATAATTCAGTCATCCTTCAGAAATTCATCAGGAGAAAGAGAAGGAAGGATGAAGCCCCATCCAAGGAACACAGAAATCTGTACAGACTAAGATATTTATTTCTCTGCAGGAGAAGTGCGCTTGCACAAAGCATACAAAGGATTCTCCTGGACTGTTATTTTCAGTGTGCAGATTTAGTTTGGGAGAGAGAAAGTGAATCTTAAGATGCCTGGTAAAGAAAAGGTCAGGAATACGTCAACCTCAAATATTATTTAAGCATACTCTATTTAACTGAAAAATTTTAATGGAGTGAATAAAGTGCAAAGCAGCCAGTGATGTGGGAGCTCTATTAGCAAAACAAAAATCCCTGATGCAGCATTTGTTTAAGATGAGCCTTGGCACCCAAAAAAGAGACAGAATAAACATTTTGCACTAATTTGAAAGCCTGATAAACTGCTCTTAATAATGATTGTGGCCTGAAAGGCCAAGCTCAAGTATGCAGAGGGCACAGTCACATTCTTTTCTCCCATTACCTAATGGCAGAAATACTGCTCTCATCTCTGGGTAGCTGAGGAAGTGTCAAATTAGAAGTTCACCACAGGAAACAAAATTGCCACCACAGCTGATCCCTGGGTGAAGACTGGCCTGCTTGGATTAGAGTTTTGTTCAATTTGTAGTCAAGCAGTAGCAGACCAGCCACTGACATCCTGAGGTTTTGCTGTGGGTGTTACTGTTGGGCATGATCCACTGGTGGCTACTGAATAATGTTTGACATTTCCATTTTGCAGTTCACAGAACTATGACACCTCGTGTCAATGCAAATAAACCTGTCACAGTCTGATACTGTATTTGAGGCAGGAGATTGAAAATTGATTGTGTGACTTATCTGAATATAAATTGCGTATTTATTTACCCTGAACCATGGACTTGCAATTAGTCAATACATATTCATAAAATGTGGGTTAGGTAAATTAACACTTGCCTATTGTAAATTACAACTGAGAATAATTTGTGGTGGCCAGAATGTCGAAAATGCAGTTAATTTTGAAATGGATTTGATGCATTGCATTATTTAACCATTCCCCGAATAATTTCAAGCCATGAATTTAGTTACAACACGAAGTTTTGCTGACATGCTGAAGAAATTTGCTCAGAAAAATAGCCTTTCTCTTCCATATATTGATGCTTTTTTTTGCATGTATGTTTTAATTGACCAGTTCTGAAATAAAGTTATTCAATTTTGCCCCATCCAATCAGCCTTACATTTTTGTTACAGTGAGATCTATACCCTCCATAAATTTCTGATATCGTTATCCATGATACTTGGCTTCTTCCCTTATTAGTTAGAGCATAATGTATTATGCATAATCTAGTTTAATATTGGCTCGCATTCCTTGCACCCGGATAAATCATACTTTTCCATCCTGTTGAATAATTGTTTTGAAATGTAAGGAAATTGTGACTTCTGGGAGAAAGGACTTCACACTTTGGCTACAGACTGCATGGAAGGTATTTGAAGCCCCGCTATGCCTGCTTTAAATCTGCACCTGAAGCTGCTTCTTGGTTGAATGCTTTGTCCCTGGACTACTGGACATAAATGTGGCCAATACCTGGTCTCCAAAACTGGTCAATAGCCCTTGCCCTGGAGAAGTGTAGAAACTGGGTATATTTCAGGGCCCTCTCTTCAGTGCATGTCTCAGCTTTCAGTAATAAGCAGTGAAGATGCTTCCTTAGCCAGTAGTGTTTTCCTTTGTGTTTATAGCTTTTACTGGCTTTTCATCCAAACAGAGGATGTTTCCTCTGTTCTTTCTCCTTGATATTTACTGTAAATTAAATCTCTGCCCTGAGATCCAGACCCAGATTATCCTCCAGAGTGTGCAATAGAACAACAGCTTTTCTGGATTTGTTTCCAAAGAGAATGATTGTGATATGATAGAACAAAAAATTGCTTTTTTTTCTGACAGCAGCTCCTAATCATAATATTATGGGAGATTTTAGAAATAAACAATTGTTTGCAGAAGACAAACCTGCAACTCTCTAATGATGTCCCATTGCTGACTTCTGAAGTATTTTTGATCTTAAAAAGAATTAGATGCTACAAAGAAGCAATTTTGAAGGATAAAAGAATAAATTTAAGTTTCTTTTCTGGCCTGTAAAAGAACACAACCTACTGGTAACTCCAGGAGAATTACCCAGGAAAATGGCAAATGAAAGTGTAAGAATTTCCATTTTCTTAAGTAGCTATGTTATTCCTGCAATGGTAAAAGAGGTGGATTTTCTGTCAGTATTGAACGCAATTATATGCTCAGCAAAAAGTCAGAAGAGTAGAGGTGTGATTTCAGGCAATCATAAACAGATTTTCACACATCGTGAGTTAAATTGTTGGGAGAATTTATGAAGAATTTTTTTAGGTGACAAAATGTTCACTTTGTATTGCAGCTTGTTCCCTTCAGCATTGGTTTCAAGTAACACAAGAGGGGTCCTGGCCTTAAACTTTACTGAAAATTGACAGAGGTAATGGAAATAGAACACATTTAGTGGTTTGGTTGTTCAGAAAGATGATGGAATGCTATACTTTACATATGTAACTTTATTTCATCTGCTTTGGAAAAAACTGGAATCATTGTGGTTTTCATTGTATTCAGTGAGAAATATATTTATTTTTCATGTAGTGAGTCCTCTATTTCTGAAATGCTTCCTAACCGCTTCAGATTTATAAACTTGGGGTAGTAAAATGGATTTTACCTTTCTGCTGAAAGCCCTTGTTTTAATTTCTTCTCCTTGCTTAACAGTCTACCAAGTACTTCTTTCACTTGTGACCTCTGTGATAATGAATCATAGAATCTCTGCAGTTGGAAGTGGTGACCCCTGGACATCGTCTGGTTTAACGCCCCTGCTCAAAGCAGGGTCAGCTGGAGTTGGAGAGGGACTCCACAATCTCCCTGGGTAATTCATTCCAGGGTTTTTGGAATGAATTGAACCCAGTGAAATTGTGTTTTTAAAATGTTTGAATGGAGTTTTCTGTGGTTTAGGTGATGCCCAGCCTATTGCTGGGTGCCTTGGAGAAGAGTTTGACAAAGGTCAAACTGTGCAGTGCAGGGGCTTTTGTGTGCAGAGACAGAAAGTTTTTCTAACCAGGGCTATAATTCCCTCCTCTCCTTAGCTCTTCCACTTCCCAGAAGGTAGCCCAGCAAGGGTCTCTCTCACTGCTTGAACATCCCTTTTTTTCCCTCTTCCTTGTTTTAGTAGGAACAGGTGTCTTTGGTCCCTTCTACGTGGAGGTGCTGAAAGTCAGACAGGAGGCTCAGCAAGAAGCTTATGGTCACTGTTCACTCTATTTCTCTTCTGCATGCATAAACTGTGCTCTTTCTCTTGTTCCACCTTCCTGATGTCCATTAAAATAGTGACTTCTGATGGTACAAAAATAATCTGACATGTTTCTTTTCATATTATGTATTTAATGGATTCTGTAATAAATACTGTTTTTTCTTAAAGTTGCTATTTGCGCACAAGAAGAGTCTAAACCGAAATGTAGCCACAAAATAGGTTTGGAAGAGATCTTCAAATGTCTTCGGCTACTCTTAATTTTGGAGGGACTGTTGCAGCAATTCTATAAAGGTTACATCCATGCTTTTAGGAAGCTTCTCCAGAGGGTATTTCCCAGCCTCTAAGCCAGGAAATGCAGAGTAACTCCTAAACCCTCGCTATAGCACAGGTTTTTGAAGAGGGAATAGTTGTATTTGCACTACATAGTACTTGATCCAAGTCTGCTCCAAGTCCAAAGTGTGGCTCCAGTTGCATGGCTCTAAGAAATAGTTATCAGAAATTAATGCATTTTTCAGCTCAAAGAGCCTGAAACACAATGATGCCTGAAGACTTGTAGTTTTGGGGCTATTATGTCCCAGAGCAAGTACTGAGAGGTTGTGTGGGCACCCAAGGAGGCTTTCTGGGGAGCATTGCACAACTCTGGTGTGGATCAACCCAAATTGTTGTCTTTCATTCTATACTGCCTGAGAGTTTTCTGGAGTCAGAAGTGTTTGGAGTTACAGCGAGACTTCCCTCGGGAAGAGCTTAGCTAGTTGACTTTGAAAGGGTCTGGGAAAAAATCAGGATATTTAAGTTGGATCTGAAGAGTCAGAAAAGCCAGAGCTAAACTGACAGTAGTAGCACTACTCATTAAAGATTCCAAGTTTAGTCATTTGCAACAGAGTTTCATGTGATTTCTGTGGAACTTCCAATTTTAAAATGATTCTTGAGGATACCGTGACCTCTTCCCCTTCTCCTGTTCTATCTATCAGTCTGACAGTTTCAAATGAGCCTCATTTAGCTTGGAATCTGATCAGGTGGTCCCAGTGAACTAAACCCAGCTTTCCCAAACCAAAACTTCAAATATACAGTTGACGCAGGACTGGCAGTTGCAGTTTCTATCCTCTTATCTATTAGAATGTGTCTATCCAATCTGCCCTTTGCACCTACTGAAATATCGCCCAACATTCTGGAGTCTTTTAAGTTGTTAAAATCCTTTTTCTCTTAAGCTCACATCTGGAAAGTGTTAATTGTTCCACCCCTGAACATTTTCACTTGACAGCTCCTCCACTCAGTTCTGCTGAGAACTTTTATTTCTGCCATTGTGTTGTTTCCTATTTGCTTCTCACCACCAGCTCCCTTTGATTCAAATCCATATATTTATGTAGAATGGTGCCAGGGAGCTAAATGGCTCTGAAAGTCGCTTGTACACCATGGAGCCCAGACACCTATGCAGGCACGGTTATTGATCCTGCAGGGAAATGTCATGTCACTGAAACTCCAGCAGAGATCAATGTGCGAGCAGAACTGCAAAGAGCAGTGAGACGTGCAGCTTAATTTGTGTCTTCATGGTATTCTGAATGCAGCTGGATGGTTTACTGTGAACGGGATAAATCATATAAACTTTTTGAACTGCCTTTAAGTGCTGGGTTTTATGCTGCTCTGCTGTAGGATAAAATTTCTTCACTGACGCAAACACAAGAACATAAGTAATAATCTGAATGGGAGCTTTTATATTTTCACTCTCAGTGCATTTTGCAGCCAGAAGAGCTGCATTTGGGTGCTTTTTAATTTTTGGATACTCATTAGGAAAAGTGGCTTAGGTTTTAGAAACTTGCTAGTGCTTTTCTAAAGCACTGCGCTCCTAATCTTAAGCAAGAGATCAGTTTCAGGGAACATATCTTCCTTGTCCCCAATGGCTAGTGTTTGCAGCATGAAAAGAGAAAACAGAGACTGCTGTGTAACCTGTATTTCTGCCTCTGCCTCCTAGTGAAATTAAATAGTGTCGTGCCAGAAGAGAAGAGAAGAGAAGAGAAGAGAAGAGAAGAGAAGAGAAGAGAAGAGAAGAGAAGAGAAGAGAAGAGAAGAGAAGAGAAGAGAGGAGAAGAGAGGAGATGAGCTACCACTATGTGCTTGAGGCAGAGAAGCTATACATGTGGGCTCTGGGCTGGATCAGTGAGAGAGCACACTGAAAAGTGTGATGATCAGGCACCCTTATGGATACCCTCTGCTGCTCATCAATCATTCAGCATATAGAAGCAAGTTTTCTATGGTGTTGTCATACTGATGGTGTTAACTGTGGCAGTTCTGCAGTATTATTAAAGTTCTCTCTATTATTAAGACATTAGAAAGAGTATTAACATCAACAGTTGTAGTACTGATTTAACTAATCCACCAAAGTGTAATTCAGTTTTCCTTTTAGTAGTCTCTGTATGAACTGTCAACTGCTCAACCATCAGTCTCTCTGTGCAGATTGGTCTTAAATTTCCAGAGCCTTGCTTCACCCTCTGAAACCTACCTCTTCACAGGATTACAGAATAGACGAGGGTGGCAGAAAGCTCTAGACATTGCCTAGTCAAACCCTTCTCCTTGAACAGCTTCTGCTAGAGCAGGTTGTCCAGAGCAATGTCCACCTTGCTTTTGAACATCCATAAGCACAGGAACCCTTCTTTTGTATTCCACAGGTTGTGCTCCACCCAACCGCCTCTTCTAGGAAAAGAGATCTCAGCTTAGCTAGCCATGCCTTCTAGGCTGCCTGCAGACTGTGGCAGGCAGGATTGAACTAGTGACATTGAACCATGCTTTTTATGTATTTTTGAAACTGTAAGTGTGGGGACCTCCTCAAACAAGAAAGCTAAGGGAAAAAGAAAGGTGAAAAAACCCCCTCCTCCTGCAAAAATGCCATGCAGCTGCTTGCATTGCAGCCCAATTTCTGCTTCTAAGGAACATCATAAAAAATAAGCTGTGCTCCATCCCAGAATTTACTCTTCACTGCTGGTTCAGGGGCGGTCAAACAGCTGTCTCACTTGCATTTGCTGATTTGCAGTGTGGACATGAATGTCGGTAACAACACTTGAGTGGTCGTACTCCTCCCCTAGATACCTTATGTGTTAGAGATACGGGGTCCAATAGAGCTGAATACCTGGTGAGTCAATGCCAACTGCTGGCAGGAGGGGAATGAGTGTTGGATATTAGCTATGGTCAGTGACAGCCAGAATCTCTTCTCTCTGTGCTACTTAAGTAGAACAAACAGGATTAGTAATGAGAGATAGCCTCATTTATGTTTTCAGAATAATTAAGAGGCTAAGAGAGATTATAAAGGAAAAATTGATCAAGTAGATATAGTTTAGGCATGCATTGAGAAAGGAAAATAAAAACTGTGTTAAAAAGAATTTCTCACTCTTTGCTCCTGAATTTTATATTCTCATCCCTGGGAAGTCAGGTATCACAGGAATCCAGTTCTGTGTAAATATTTTCCTTGTCTGGCAGTCAAAAAGGAGTGAGATACAGTGGTATAATCTGTGAAGCAAAACCAGCTGTAGGGAAAGCAAGAGGTGCAATTCTCTTAACACTTGTGAGAATACAGTAGGAGTGAATACTGAATAGAGCGTCATACCTCAAAGAGATGTTTTCTGAGGTTTCTGCTCAGCTTAATAATGGGCAGATCAGCACATTTTTACTTTCTAAGCTTTCAGTTTTGCTTTTTGATCGAAGACTAGAAACTTTTAAACATGTCCTATCAAGATTATTTTAGTGAAGTTTTCCTAATGATGAAGGGAAAATGGGTGTTACTTTTTTGTGTCATTGTCCAAAACCAATGAAAGGACAGGCATCTGATCAGAAAGACTATTTTTGGTGACATTCTAGTTTCTGCTATCTTTAGATTTGGAAAAAAGAGTACTTTTTCTCATTACATGTAACCTACTTGTACAATTCAGTCATACTGTGATATATAATATCCTTTACTGAGAGAGAATGTGCACACAAATCTTGAAGAAAAGACAGCAATTTTGGTCCAAACTCTCCTGTAAAGAAGAGAAAGGGCAGGCATTCATTTGGTTTATCTAACAGTCTTCCTTGCATTTATACTCTTTCCATAATGAGGAAATCAAGTGAACTTCTTTATCTATTAATTCTTTTCATATTTTTCAGAGATGTGCCTGTGGTGAGGTGGCCATGAATACCTGTGGGAAGGTTTGTGTAAGGAGAGAACTCTTCACTATTGAATTTTGTGGCACCTGCTTTCTTAAGCCCTAGAGCTATCTTGGCTGACTTTGGTGTAGAAAAAGTGGTGTAACAGCTCAATTGAGGCAAAAGGTATTGTTAAGCAGCAAAAGCGTCTGTAACAAGCAATAATAAAGCAGCTTCTACTTTGAACACTGAATTAGATTATACAGAAGATTAGAAATTAGTGGGATATATTTAGAAGTCATGCAAGGTGGTCAAATCACTACAACAATTTTCTGGAGAAGAGGGTGAAAAAGTAATGTGACCTGCATTTACAGATATTTGTATGTATATTTAACCTACACTATTCATAGAAAATTGATCCTACTCTACAACTAAATAAACTTGGAATGTTATCCAAAGGATACTCCTTTTTTTAAAGCAAGTGTATCAAATTAGCATTCATACAACCTCCAGTGGTTCCTTCCAACCTAAATTAAGCTGGTTTTTAAAATCTATTTCCTAGTGTTCAAAACTGATTCTTAAGCAGTCTTGTGTGCCAGTCCCAGCTAGAAAAATGGGTACTTCATTGTAAGTTTCATTATCAGATTTTTAAATGGGGTTCCAAACAATGGATAACTTTCTTCTCTGTGATTACTCTGGCTGTGCCCAAGCCAGCTTCCATATGATATTTACAAGTTCTCTGGCTTCAAGTATTGATGATCTCGGTACAAGATCTGTCTTCAGAAGATCTTCTCATTCTGAATGTTTCGGTGGTGGGTGGATTATGAGCTTTTTGTGCTAAAGTATTAGCCAAAATATTAGTTTCAGTAAGTTTTTAAGCAGTCAACATACCTCCTTACTGAAGATGTTGACTTAATTTAGGTCTTCATCAACAAGAAATATGATAATCAACCTGCTAAAATCAGTCATTTTATTTGATAAGAAATTAATTTAAACAGTGTATCATTTATCCTTGGTTTGAGAGTGAGAATCTTTTTTGTTCCCATTTACTGAACTGGTATATGATTTATGCCAGGCTAATTTTTATTATTTTACTGAAGTTTTTCTGGTTAATATTGATGTAAATGAGACCAGGGCTCTCTTCTACCATCAAAGACTGAACATAACCATCATTAATTGCTGTTTCATCAGGGAACTGATAACATATTCAGCTACGAATAGCTATGTCTCTTTGAACCACTTCTAATGCAATTATGAATGGCAGAAGAGCTTTAAAAGTGGGTTTAAATACATCTAAAAGTGATGGAGTTCTTTGAGTAGTACACATGGACAATACATGAATGATGAGACTTTGGAAACTAGAAATATTAAGGTTTTTCACAGTAAATACAGAATTGTAAAAATTACATGTTTTGGTTTTTTATCTGCTATACTGTCAGAAAAATGTTTATACTTAGAACAACTTTTTTAATGAGTCTATATTAAAGAACACCAGTCATCTACAAAAATATCACTTCTGTTCAAAACTCTTTTTCCTTTTTATTTTAACATGAAGATTGTGTTGAGAAAGTTTTAAGTAAAGAGATTGCAGGTAAGATTCTACTGCTTTTTCAGTTTTTAAATTTTAAAAAATTGTTTAGAGCTTACAGTGCATTGGCTTAGGTTATTCTGTCCCCTGTCAAGTTCACTTCCAGTTCCATTCATGTGGGTCATATGTGGGTCACCCAACCATTAGAGAGAAGGATAAAAAAATAGAACAAAATAGGAAGCAACAACTCTACAGCTTTAAAATTTTGTAGAGAAATTAATATAGTCTGAAGTGAAACTACTTTTATATCATTTATACAAACTGATTCAACATCATGCTGCTAGTACCACTTTAAAAAGGAATTATTTCCTTAATCTCATGTAAGTAATTTTGATTTTAGCGGATGTTCAACTAAAATCAGTGGTACAGATCTATCACTTACTGTGCCTTGGGACTGGACTTCAGTATGGAAGAAGGGATCCATAGTCCTGTTTTCCTATGATTCAGTTTCCTTGAAAAATGTATTTTACTGTTTATTTTAAGAATCTTTCTCCAAATGGGATTATTCCTCTTGTTGAGTTCTTGCACTGAAATCAGCACAAGTTTCTCTGTGGGTTTTCATAAGCACAGCATCATTTTGCCATTAAACAGTGCTGTTCTCCCAGGCTTGCATTAAGATATTGTCACCAGTGTTAGTCTAGCAGCCTTATGAATTGCTTCCACTGTGCCATGCTGACCTTCAGGATGTTTAGATGATTGAAATCACACAAAAAATGTGAACTTCAGCTGGTTTGCAGAAAGACTTGAGTGCTTTTGTCAAGGGAGTCTGTAACAAACCCCCACATCTTCCCAAATCCTTCTACAGTTCACCTGTCACTATATGAAATATTTATTTCAAATCTGAAACTTTTTTTGGTAATCTGTTATAACATTCAAAATCTTGGGTTAGACTGAGTTAAAATAAATCTGGAATTTGAATTTATCTTATTTCCTTTTTCTTTTGACATTTGTTTGGAAAAAATCAGTTACTTAATTCTACCTTTAGTGAGAACTAAAATTCTAGATAACTTCTAACTAAACAAGTCAGTGTACACTAAATCAAGTTACTGAGTTTGTTGCGACATTTCTTGTAATACAGTGGGATTTGCATCAGCTAATGAGGTGAAAAAAATTAAATTTAAATAAATGTAATTGAAATTTAAATGAGTATTCTAAAAAGTAGGCTAGGCTACAAAAAGTGACTGGTGTCTTTCTATAGCCAAAATTGGAGACTGCAGAGGGTACATAATCCCTTAAGGTAGGAGGAATGAATCACCATCTGGAAGCACCTGTTCCTCTCTGCAGACTATGAAGATAGAGAAAAATCAGCCGAGACTAGATGCCTAAATTTCATTGTCACTTCAAGCAATTTGAATTCATTCTTAGCATCACTAGTGCCTTAGGAAAAGCTCTACTGAGTGTCTTGTACAATGTGTCAATTATTTAATGAGATTGAAACAAACTATTTAAAGATTTTCACTGTTATTTTTGGTATTTTTGAATTGAATGTGTGTACTTTAGGTTAACATTCCACCCAGATTGGAATCCTGACCTTAGTATTGCTAAAAGCTGTGCTGGAATGATATATTCCATTCAAAGAAAGAGTTTAAAATGCTCCCTGTTTAAATATTTAAATATTTTTTTCTATTTGAATCTTGTTTCATATTTTAATAATGACCTGAATTATTTAACAGCATTTGGGCTAAATAAAAACCTCTATGACATGCTTTCTCCTTTGCCATTTGAGAAACTACTATGCAAAATAATGTCTGTGCGGATGAACAGAGGGCTCCCCTGTGACCTCTGGTGTGTATAATTTAATCACAAGACATTTGCTTATGCAGGCACCTTAATGGCTGAGGACAGAAATTTGTTATGGAGGTTTCTCTTAGTATGAATGTGACTCTGTGCTATGGTGTTAGTTCTGTTCATTTGTCCTTGTTACAGTGCTACAGAAATCCTGTGCCAGGGTGAGGGACAGGGAGGATGTAGAGTGAAGAATACATTTCCCGTCTGGTTTGTAGATATGCTCCTGTGAAGCCTCCTGGGAGCTTTATGTCTGACATTTTTCTCCTGCTGAGCTCTTTAGAAAGGGCTTGCAAGATCTGATCAAACAGCTGTGGCTCAAGAAGACTGGCAGGCAGCGTGGTTTTATTTTTCCTCAGCTCATAAACCTGCATAGAGGACCCGTAGGATTGCTTAGACTTGGGTCTGCAATACATTTTTACCAGGAGATGCCAATAAAAGCTATGTTTCCCTCATGACCTCAATGTGAAAATAACAAATGATCCAAGTGCTGGGACTCAGCCCTTGGCTGCGTTAAGCTGGTACATCTCGAGGGACACCGGTAGAACTGTGTGTGTTGGCCAGGCCATATGCTATCCTAAGGCTGTTATCATGCCACAGAAGTAGAAGTATTAATCTCTGTTGCATAGTTGCTATTAAATTATTGAACAGAAGCCAGAAAACAGTTATTCCTTTTTGTTGGCTTGGGAAAAACTTCTACTTTCTTGTTCTCCATAAGGAGATGAGGCTGAAACATTATACGATAATGTTTAGAAAATATATTCAAAACTATCTTTGAGATAATACTTTGTGTAATTGCATTCTTAGAATGTCAGTGTTAGGCATAGCTTAATAGTGCTGTGGACTCATTTTCTCCCTACTTGCCATTACCACTGTCCCATTTTTGCAGCCAAGCTGTGCCCATTTCTGAGTTCTATCCTGTAGAAAGCCAACAGCTGCAAAGCAGTTCTGTGCTTTTTCTCCTGACATTGATAGAAGAGCAACTGTACTTGGAAAGATGAAGGGCATATCTTGTCATCTTTACCAAAGTTAAAATTTATGAGATCATGAAGGGAGACAAGCAGATAATAGAAGAAGACATGCACAATGTATTACTCCATATTACTTACACACCCATGTGGCTCATGCGCTCATACTTGTGTGGTGGGTTGACCCTGGCTAGATGCCAGGTGTCCACCAAAGTCAGTCTATCCCTCCCCTCCCTAACAGGGCAGAGGAAAGAAAATCCAATGTAAGGCTTGGGGTCAGCATAAGGACAGGGAGAAATCACTCACCATTTGCTGCCACTAGCAAAACAGACTCAATTCAGGGAAATTAATTTATTACCCATCAAATAGTATATTTTGTTTTGTTAGTGTTCTAACAGGTAATTGCATATTAGACCTGCCATGCTGGAAAGTAATTATTTCATCTCTGGTTCTACTGGTCAGTACAGACCTGAATTTTGCCTTAATTACTGACTAGTGTGGTTCTCTGTTCATGGCACCCTGTGTTCACAAGGCCCAGACTCCTAGCAGAGCTATGGTGCTTCAGAAACTGCTAAATAGGTAGCTTCGGGTTTCTTCTAGGCTTTTGTAGAAGTCAAATCCCCAGGCTCATATATAACATCATTATTGCTTCATCAACCTGAGGCCTGACATCACTGGATTAGGATTGATATTTTAGGATTTAGCTGAAAAGGATGTCAACACAGACTACAGAAATGTGAACTGATACTGCACTGAACCGTCGCTCCTGGTTCAAAGGATGCACACGCATCTTTAGCTGTGTGATGAGGATCTTAGGCATCTTCAAATGAGGCTAGACTAAAAGATCCAGACATTTAATTCTGTTTTCAGACTTTCGCTGTTTAAAAAACCATCAATTTGTTAGAAAGGGGAATCTCTGAAGAAATGGGCAAGTTTTTACTGTCTGATCCTTGTTTTGTGTCTTGGAAATCATTAGATAGGAGTTAATATATTGATTCTAGTTTGATTTCATTTATGCAAATGTATCTTAATTAGAGTCAGTCATCCTAATTTACAGCTGAATCTCTGAGATCAGAATCTCACCTGAGGAGCACCCTATTTGGATGCAGTATTTCATTTCCACACACAGTAAAGTCAGGCATAAATATTAATCCTCTGCTCATATATTCTTGTTGATAAGATTGCTGACATTTTGCTTCCATGCAGATGTGACATCACTTTAAGCTTTTTCTATCTACATAATTTTTTAAAAAGCAGAATGAGATTGTTTTGGAGTGACCTCTGTAAATGACTGGAAGGCTGAAACAGCAAATCTGAGGCAAAGGAGCTGACTCAACAGAGCCAGTTACATTTGTCAGGGCTTATCATTGCAATTTTTCTAGCATGCTTGGCTCAAAAACTATTCTATACACACAAGGTGTACACAAATAGAAAAATAGGCACAATGAAGATCAGAAGTAACCATAAATAACTTTCCTTATTCACTGTGCTTGTATTCCACGTGGCATATAAAAATTAAAATGCAAAATAGAGTAATTGCAATGGTTCCTTTACCATGCAGACACTATCTACTATTGTCAGGTTTCATCACTGTACACTCAGATTTCTTTCTTTCCTTTCTTCTATCTGTCATGATTTAGGAATGTCTTAATCACATTTGAATGGGTATTTGATATGTCCCTATTTAGGTCATGATTAGAGAGATGGCTCTGGAGCTCCTTAGTAGCTGTCAGTTGTAGTGTTCTAGTTGTACAACACTTACAAATGACAGCAAGGACAGTAGAAAGATGGCATCAGACTACAGACATCATTCATAATATATCAGTATCTCCTTATATGTGATATTTACAATGACAAGTGATTTTAAGGCCATCTGGTTAATAGCTGTTCAGCATAAAAGGCAAGGTACAGGAAAAATTAAGTTACAGGAAAAATCAAAATTAAGCACACAGATACCTAAACTGTAACATGGATAATAGAGCCACTAACAAAGACCAGTCACTGCTCATTGGGTAACTGATGAAGCTACTCAAGCACACCCTTGGTGAGATTAAATCTAGATTTTTGTATCTGGTAAGAAGGGAAAATAATTATTCTGATCATTGCAGTCTGTCCTATCTGCCTATTAAAGTCTTTGTCTAACTATTTTCTGTGTGACCTTGTTCTCTTCTCTCTCTGGGTGTATGTGGGTGATTTATTTGATAGTGAACTTCAAGCAGGACTAGCCAGTGAGTAAAAGGAGCCTGGAACCTGAAGACACTAAGGTTGGAGATGAAGGCTGGATAAACAGTACCCGGGGTTTGTGCATTGATTCTAGATGGATTTGCAGTCTGGCCCAAGGTTTGAGGGCATCTATAAACCTGAGGAGAGATTGACAATAGAGCTCCCGAAGGAATCGCAACCCAAAGTTTCAATTTAAGCACTTAATCCCGTTAAATTGAAATACACTTTTTCCCTGCAGATGGCTATCCTTGAAGGTGACAGAAGTGACAGTCCTCCCCAGAATGCTGCAGCATGGGTCACTCTTCCATGGGGTGCAGTCCTTCAGGCACAGCCTGCCCCTGTGTGGGTCCCTCACAGAGTCATATGTTCTACCAGGAAATCTGGTCCAGCATGGGCTCCTCACTCCACGGTCTGCAGGTCCCTGCCAGGACCCTGCTCCAGCATGGGCCTCCCATGGAGTCACAGCTCTCTCTCAGGCATCCACCTTCTCTGGTGCAGGTCTCCTCCATGGGCTGCAGGTGGATCTCTGCATCCCTGCGGTCCTCCATGGGCTGCCAGGGCACAGCTGCCCCTCCATGGGCTGCACCTCGGCCTGCAAAGAAATCTTAGCTCTGGAGCCTGGAACAGCTCCACCCCTTCATTTTTCCACTGACCATCGTGTCTAGGTAGTTTTTGCAGAACTGCAAAGAAAATAATCACTGTTGTTATTTATCATTGTTTCTCTTCTTGAGAAAGACCTGTGATGTAGGCATGGGGTGGTAAGCAAGAAAAGACAAACATTTCAGGAGAAAAAAGTTGAAATTGCTAAAAGAAGTCATGTCAAAAATGGTTTTGTGTTTCTGTTCAACCACACCTTTTTCCTGATGAGTAATGGTCCTTGGCCAAAATGCAATACATTATGAAAGATGCTGTATGATGAGAGTGATTGGCCTACAGAGGAGGAAAGAGAATTGAGACAACACAGCTATCTCTCCCATGTGTCCCTGAGATTTTATTTTAGAGACATATGCGGTTTTCAGTCAACTATTTCAATATTTTTATTCATATTCATTTTCTTTTTATTCATTTTTTTATTCAATAGCTTAACCTTTAGTGAGGAGAATAAACTGCCTTACTGCCTTCTGATCTATTTTCATCCCTTTTGATTGTCAACAGTAATAAATGATAGAGCTAATCCAGAAAATGTGAGGAAGATGAATCCATGATACCAGAGAGTCAGCAGGATCTTTCTCTCCTATCACAGGAAAGTCTAGATACTTCCATCTGAGCCCCAACATTGGGCTCTGATGCAATGAAGGAAATAGACTTGTTTAAGGGTCTTTCCCTTGGTTGGCTTTAGGAAGAAACTCTTTCCTATATGCATCTATTCATTTCAAAGGATGTTCTGTTAACAGTAAATTAACTCATTAACTTCTATTTATTATAGTCTAGGAATATAGACTGGGCCAGGTGCAGATGCCTATACTGGAGACACCTTGAAATACATAAAAATAACTTGCATATCCATTTTTCCCTATGCTTCAAAACTCATTTGCACTGTCTGACAAAATATACTACCCTTCAAACTTGCTTCTTTGCTTCTGCTACCCTACTTTTGAGTAGATATCTTCCTTTGAGCAAGTGTTAGTGTTAAAAATAGTTTTTGTTATCCGTAAAGGTTTCATCAGCTTTCCAGCATTTACTCAATTTGATTGTAAGTGACTTAGAGTCAGCAGTGACCTGCCAGTACATGGCTGCTGCTCAGTTCTGTGGACAAGGGAGATGCCAGGTTTCTCGCTAGCACTTGTCATGAGCAATGATGGCACAGAAGCTTTTCTGGAAAGAACCCTCTGGATGTCTCCAGGAGCAACTAATAAATTCAGTGTATTTCAGTCAGGAAAAAATGTCAGAGAATTTGTCTTGTGCAGAGAAGGGAAAATCAATCAGATCAATACAAAGTAAAAATATTATTGTTTTACCCCAGTGGAAGTAAACTACTGCTGGCATTACTGTAGTCATCTTGTTTTTCCCCTGCAGAATATTATCTGCATGAGAGAGTTTCACAGTGATGCCGCTATGACCAGTGAGGCTATGACAGCCATTTAAAGCTCCCTGGGGTAAACCTTTGATACTGAAGTATTACACCTGTAACACTAGAATAAAAAGTGAATGAAATAAATATTTCAGAGAGAAAGAAGGGAAAAGAGAACCAAAATTGAGGAGGATAGAAGTATGACAAACCCCAAGTGCTTTATGGGCTGTGGAGGAGATGGGGCACAACTCTATGTCTCAGTGAGAGAAGCAATTGAGTCACCAAAAGTCCAACAGCAGAGTTTTAAGGATTGGTTGGAAAAAGAATAGCTGGTTGTTGGTATTGTTCAGTGTCCTCCTGTTTCCCTTCACTCCTGTAAATAAAAGGCTGCTGTTTTAGCCACTTGAATCATCATTTACAGTGAAGAATTGTGACCTAGTGAGTAAACAAAGATCTTCATTTAATGATTCTGGGTTTCTTAGAAGGGTTCAAGTCACCCTTAACTTGAGACTTCAGAAAATGAGCCTGGCCCTTGGGACTGCCACTTGAGGCTTGGCAGAGAAGTTATGTGAATACATCTGTACATATTGTGTGGCTTTAGCCACTGTGCAATTTCCACTCCACATGGTGGCTGGACTGACTGCACAGGCTATGAATTATTACTGCAGTGGAGCCTGAAGCAGGATTTGCATTTAGAAAGCAGACTAACGGGAGTTTTCCCTGCATTGACCTAGGTCAAACATATCAGCTGGAAGTTGTTTCTTTGCATGACTTAACCTCATTTGCAAGCTTTAGAGTATTGCTATCACTAATATTGTCTTCTTCCTAGCAGGGAATGGTGGCTAACAACCCCAATTCCTAGTTACCTGGAATTTTGAGTTTCATTAAATTTTAATGCTATTTTATTTCAGTCTGAATTAACTGATTTTTTTTCCTTGTGGGACTATTGCTTGTTAAGCCAAAGCTCCCAGGATCTTCTGTCTTTTCCTTGGAATTATGGCTCTTTTTTAGCCTATAGCCTAGACACAGTCTCAAAGCAAAGCCTATCACAAAGCCAGGCAGCTTTTTTGTTGAGTTTTGTTTATAGAAGTGACCTGGAGACCGAAGGCATGGGCTCAAACACCACTCTATCCCTGTCTGTGTCTTGCCATGTCTTGCAGAATCCCTGCTGCGGTTTTTGCCTCATGCAATCCAGGCCTCTCCTAGACAGTGGCTGGGCTATCTGCATCCGGCAGAGTGAGTGAGACCATGCAGCTTTGGCAGAGACGAGAGGTTCCCTGTGTAGATGACAGTGCCAAGCCACTTGTCCTTGAAGCCAGAGAAAGGACCCTGTACTTATTAGTGAAATCTTAACCTCTAAGTTAAGATTTGAATTTGCTAGGATCTATAAGTTACTTAAAGACCCAGGGAAGTTTTTAAATGAAGCTTACAGTCATTAGTCTCTCTACTTGGGTAATAATGTAGTATAGTTATAGCACTTCTTTAAAGTCGCTGCTCTCCTCCAGGAGTGACTTCCACACTCAAGGTTCTGGGACACAGCACAATGGATAGTATTCATCACTACCAGTGAAATGAACCACGCTCTCAGCTGTTGTGCATCAATTAATAACCTGGATGCAGCAATACTGTGTAATTGGGACAGTGGTGATCCACAGGTAACATAGGTCATGAAACTCTCTACTGATGTGTTTTTGCTCTTTAGCTCATGGTTGTTAGTTCAGCTGGCTGAGATTGTACACAGGAATTTTAGGGAACAAAGTGAAAAAGAAAGGTGCATCCTGTTGTAATTATAAACAAATGTGGTCAGGAAAGATGTGAATTTTCAAGCATGAGGAGTTCACTCATGTTCCTGGAAGACCAAATTATCAGGACTACATGTTGTCCAGTTGCTGGCACATTTAGAAGCAAAGCACTCCCTCCCACCACAAACAGGGTACCCATTCCCTGTCAGAAGGAAGAGTGCCATTCACTGAATCACTGACTTCCAAGCACTGAGCCAGGCAAGTCCAACTTGACTGCAAGGTCAAAAGTCAGCCGAGATAGCAGAAGTATGGTAGTTAATGACTGTGTGTTGCCCCTAACCTTCTGACCAGAAGTCACTGGCAGCTGTGTTTGATAATGAGGATAGCATTTACCGAGATGTAATCAAGTAATATATATGCAAGCAACATGAAAAACCATTGTGTATTTGCATTTTTACTCCAGAAAAATGAAGATGATTTGCTGTGCACTGAGCTAAATGTGTAGGCTGTGGATATTGCATTTTGATCTATCAGATGGTCAACCTTTCCTTAGAGGTAATTTGTATGAATAATTTAGAGTTTCAGGGAAGATTTTTTGTGTCTTTCCATTTGTGTTTGTTAAAGTAATATCAGCCTCATAGTGCTTGTCATGGACTTTTCAAAACACAGCTAGAAATGCCACTAAAGCTAATAACTCAACTACATTTTGCTGTATAATGAACCAATAATCACATTAGTTTTATTAAAACATATGCAGCATCAACCAAACACTGCTATTTACTTATCTGAATTTCAGCAGCACAGAAAAATTTAGAGGCACTTAAGTTGTATGTTGTTCTGATGGCCTGCAGCAGCAAAAAGTACTCTTTTTAATAAAACTTCAGTTGAGGTCCCCTATTAGAAGAGACTGGGACCTGTTGTGTCAGCTGGTGGCCTTTGCTTAAGAATCTTGCTTGTTTCAGACGCCATAAATCTTAGTCAAGATTGCTGCTTGTGGTCTGTTTACCCTTGGTTATTTGAAGAGTGATTCTGTTTTCCTGTTGCATTAAAAGGAATAGAAATATATGACATATGACATACTGCCACTGTGTTGCCATCTTCCTGCTATTGGAACACAATATTTTCACTGATGGATCATTTTGTGTTTATCAGAGGGAAAACCTTGTGGGAGTCACATCAACAACACATTCCTCATCTGGACTACTGGGAACAGTGTCCTGGAAGAGGTGTCTTGGGAATGGTGTTTGATATGAATACAGGCCACTATTTTAATGCTTGTTCTGCTTCCTCTTCAATGTCCACACACACAGTCATACATTTGCATTTATACTGCATGCACATCAAGCCCATCAAGTCTGTTCCAAACCTCTGCAAAGTAATTTCTGGTCTCTGTGTTGAGTGGTTTCAAATGGGTGTCACTGGCGATGGAAAAGGGTCACATCAATGCCTCCAAAGGATTCTACTGTGTGGGGTCCTTCTCAGGTTTAAACAGGAAGACAGTTTAAGCCCTAAAACTTTCAGCCCCCAGGCAGCAAAAGTATCTTCTTATCTCTGCTGCATGGGTATTTTGAAATATATGTGTTCTGCTTGAAAATTCAACGGAACACAGCAACATTCGCTAGGACAAGGTGTTGAATTCCTTATTATCCTATCCTATTCCCTCTTACTGCAGCTATGGATATCTAGTTTAGAGCTAGCTCTTTTAACTCTTCCTAGAAAATCAGTCCTTCCTGTCTTCTAATTACTTTAGCTGCTTTTCTGTGAATCCCCTCCATTTTTTGTCATTTTTTTTTTCTGAAAGATCTTTTATGTATTTTCCCTCAGCCACTGTTGCACATGGGGTCTACACTTGCCATGCTTGATCATCAGGTTGTACTAAGTCTCAGTAAATGTGTTCCCTCACTGGGATTTTCTAAGTTTGCTGCCCCAAGGAAAATCTGGGATGTGTATTTTGAATTTCACCTTTTTAATGTGCCTTCACATTTTTTATTACTTGCTCTCCTCTGGTTTTTATCTGCCTTTGTGCATTGAAAATTCATTTAATAAACACTGCTTTTATTTTATTATTTGCAATAAAGTACCAGTGGCACAAAGTCAACCAAACTAGAGACACTTTCGCACCACTCTTATCTCATTGAATAAGAGGCGAAGATCTTGTCTTAAAGAATTTGCAGTCCACATAGACAGGAGTAACAGAAATTGGGAGAGTGTATGTTAGAATACGCATTTTAAAGAAGAAATAAGAAGTAAAAGACAAGACAGATCAAATTATGTGGTTTCCCCAAGGGTTTACTTGAGGAACTTCCTCAGGCCTAACTTGGGACCTTTACCTTACAACCATTTCCTTGTCAGCTCATCATTCTCTTACATAATTTCTTGTATGGAGACAGCAGATCTTGCAGTACAAGTCTCTACACCACCAAAGTTACACCTGTTTGTTTTTAAATAGGGTTTGATTGTCATTTAAGGAGTGCAAAAACTTCATATTATCCCCAGTATGATATACGGAATTACAACTTGGATATTTTTATTAGGAAATGCTATCTTGTAGCAGAGAAGAATGAGTGGAAGAGATATTAGGATTAAAACTAAGTGGCTAAATTGGCTTGATATTTGTTACATCTCTATCCTAATTTCTTTCCCACCCAAGCAAGTATCATTGCCTTTATCTGTAATTAAATTATTTATCTTGGTAAAGTGCTGAAGTCAGAGTGACAGCTTTGAAGAAAAAGATTGTTTGAGGAAGCATGGCATTTCCTTTTCTCTCATTTGCAGTAGCATTATGATCAGGAAGTTCCCTGAAATCCCTTCAGAAATATCTAGACAAGACCAGAGAGGAAAAGTGGTAGAATACCATAATACTACTCCTCTTCCTGAATCTTGAATACCCCAGGTTCAATTCAGAGGTTCATTTTTGCTAGTTTTCACTGGGGTGGAGTTAATTTTCTTCACCTTGCTCTCCTGGAGATGGCTGAACACCTGCCAACCCATGGGAAACAGTGAATTAACTCTTGTTTTGCTTTCCTTGTGCATCCAGCTTTTGCTTTCCCTATCAAGCCCACAAGTTTGCCAACTTTTACCTTTCCAATTCTCTCTCTTATCCTGCTGCTTGGGTAGTGAGCAAATGTCTGGCGATTAATTCCTGGCAAGGGTTAAACCACAAAAACAGTAAACAAAACAAACGCACACATTACTCATTCTCATTTTTTAGGTTTTTATTCTTTATTGTGACTTGAAATCATGAAGGTTTTGCCAACAGTAAAGGAATAGGTACAATAGAAGAGGTCTAGCTGGTTGGGAGCTATATTATATTAAAAATGCAGTACATAGATGTATTAAAAATGGAGCAAAAATTGCTGACATAATTATTATTTTTTTCCCCAGGTTTAGGTTTACACAGCTAGAATCAGAATGCTCTTAAAAGACATGAAGAAGATGTACTGATAGGGAGTGTCAAGGGTGTCAGAAAACTGTCAAGTGAATGATTTTTTGGCAGCAGTTTAAGACAGGCTATTTGTATGCCTCTAATTAGCCATACAAATGAATGTATGCCTGTTGATAGGAAATGATGTAAATATGAAAGAATAGCAGTTTCACTAATAAGATGAAGTATTCTAAATGTTTCATGGGATACAAACACAAGAACAGAGTTTAAATAAATATGAATATTTTCATGTCATGGACTGTGAAAGTATACAGTCTTTGAAGATCTCCTCAAAGTGTCCTTTTCAACATTTGTTTTCTGGGTGGTTCCGTCAGGCTGAGGATATTGTGAAAATGAAAGCCATACAAACTGCCAGCCAGTTTTTGCTTTTAGAGTTCCTTATTTGATTGCAGTAAAAAAGTCAAATTTGCTTTTTTGATCTGAATTATTTTGGTAGTTTTATTAGCATGACAGACTGGAAAATAAATCTAACAAGGCTGGCAGGTAACAATTGAACATTATGCAATCTCAGTCTCTTCTGATGGCCAGCAGACCAGATAAACTATAATAGCCTCTGAATCAGATTCCTCTGACAAGTACAATACTAACAAAAGTTTTTGTCGCACACTTCAGCTTTTTCTTTCTTTTTTCTTATGGTGTTTTACTCAAAGCCATGCAGGGACAGGGAATTATTAAGATGAAAATCAAAACCCTCCTGGAGTTAGGCTCATCTGACTTAGTCTCCTGTAATGCTGGAATATCTTGTCTTTAGCTGGCACCTCACCAGCCAGCTATCATCTGGCCTCCTGCTGACTGCTGAGTTGTTTATAAAAACACATTTCTCTCTGCATATGATCCAGATGCTTTGGAGGGAAGAGGAATATATTAGGCATGCAGAATAGATTGGCAGCCTTTTCAAGTTTCATGGGTCTTGGTGGGAAATCAAGGGAAGTTAGTGGCAGGAAAAATAATTCAAAGTCTTTAAAGCTCTTTTGAAGTGATTTCTTCAAAGCCCACCTTTTGAATTTTACTGTAAAATCCTTAAGCTTAGAGATGCAAATCCAGGCATGATGTTGTATCACTCAGGAAACTGCGTGATCTAAATCTACTGTGAATGAACAGGCAGGCTGAGATTCATCTCACCTGCCTAGAAATTTAGACGTCTGCACAAGCCATTTCATTTCTTTTATCAGTGGGAGATAAGTAGCTGAAGGGCATGGTTCATCATGTCCTAAGCTGGGTGTCAAGGAGAAGTTGCTGGAGTCATACTTTGGAAGTGCATTTCTCTGTCCTTTAACTACAGATCACTAACTTGAAGCAGATAGATTTGAATACCTTTCAGGTGGCTGAAGTCAGGTTGGGCAGAGTCCAGCAGCAGTGGTATGTTAGTGAACATCACGCTGCTAATACTTGAATGTTCCACTGAAGAGATAAAACTGAATCTAAACCTTCTGACCCATCATTTAAAAGCTCTCCAGGGAAAAGGAATAGAAAAACACACTTTATAAACCCATATATCTACATCAACATTGTAAGAGATGAAGGAGGGTTCATTTTATATTATATACTCAGCTCTGTAAATCTTTAAGCTACCTGTAAGTTATTCTGGACTGCATTTCATAAACAGAATTATTCATTAGACTGAAAATATTATAACATGAAAAGTTTTGAAGACAAGATTTCTTTCAAATGAGAATTTAGTATGTGAATTTTGAAAGTGTTCAGTGGTCACTGAACAGCAGCTGGTTTCTATGACTTCTACATGTTTTTAATTTTAATTTCTGAATGAGTTAGTTAAAAGAATCAGAACTAATTCTATCCCTCTCAGGATTTTCCCTGTGACGATGACAGTTAGTGCTCATGTAACAATGGGAATGGACTCAGGCCAAGGCGAGTCTCCTTTGAAAAATGTCAGTTTAATATTTTTAAGGCAACATTTGAAAACAAATTAAAAGTAATCTAGGTGTATTATACATGATTTTAATTTGTAAGAGCAAGAAAAATATTTGGAAAAAGAAGTGGTCAGTTATTAAGTGAATAAGGAGTAGATTTGGGGTCATTTTATCCAAATCTGTAACAAAAGACCCCTTGAAAAATCAGAAACAGGTAATAATAAGGTTTGGTTTGGCTTCTTACCACTTCAGCTGTTCTGTGAGTTTTTGGACTTCTTTCCTGCTCTGCTGGAAAACTAGATTAGTCTGTTTGCAGCAGATTTTCTGGGGTTCATGTAGTGTCATGACACAGCAGTGTTTGTACTGCAAGTGAGGTAATAACACGATGGCTTTCTGAAATGTGGTGTTTTCACAGGCAAACTGGGTACTAATGAGGTCCCCATGGGCATCTGGATGATTTAAATATTTTAATTCCCATCCATCTCTTTTGTAGCAGTAACTTGTTTACCTTTTACTGCTGCAATAGCAATAAGAACTGCAGTACTGGAGAGCCGGAACAAAAGGCTCTTGTCTACGCAGCAGTTTTGGAGGCACTCTGTTCAATTCGTTTAAATTTCTCCCTGAGCAAGTTCCTTGACTCTCTTCCGCCAGGATTTGCTACCAAATACAAGAAATAGCCACTTGGTCTGTCTAAAATGTACAAGGCTACCAATCAACATGAGGAAAACCAGCAAAATCTGCTGGTTCATTCTCTATCCACCAGCCAAAAAGATACATGCCCCTAAACAAAGAAATTGACCCTTGATTTTCTGCTCTGTTCCAGATACCATCATGCCCTCTAGCACAGAAAAATAGCTATTGGCTGATGTTTGTGTATATATACTGCTGTCACTGCTGCTGTCGCTGTCACTCAAACAGTCCAGAAAAACAGGTTCTATTTATCAGAACCAAGTTGATTTTTTAAGAAGTTTCAGCCAGCTGCATGAGAACCGTGCTTTTGACCATTCTAGCATTTAGAGCTTTCTGCTAATGTTAGTGTCACATGCAGTAAAAAAGGGAATCTTTAACTAGAACAAGTTAAAGAGGCCTGTCCTCGAATGTTTTCAGGGATGGGGCATCCACCATGTCTCTGTGCAATTTGTTCCAGTGCTTCACCACCCCCACTGAGGATATTTCTTCCTTTTATCTTGTCTGAATGTACCCTCTTTCAGTGTAAAATCATTACCCCTGTCCTATCCCAGCAGACCCTGATACAAAATCTGTCCTCATCTTTCTTACAAGCCCCCTCTAAGTATTGAAAGGCCACAGTAAGTTCTCCCCAGTTTTCACTTCTGTGGTCAGAACAACCTCAATTCTCTCAGCCTTTTTTTCAGAGGAGAGGAGTTACATCCCTGTGATAATTTCTGTGGCCGTCCTCTGGACTCTCTCTGACCGCTCCATGTCCTGCCTATGCTGGGGATCCCAGATCTGGTTGCAATGCTCCAGGTCACAGGGGCAGAGTAGATTGGCAGAATCCCCTCCTCTGCCCTGCTGGCCGCACCTCTTGTGACACAGCCCAGGACATTCTTGGCTTTCTGGGCTGTGAGGGCACATTACTGAATCATTTCCAGCTTTTCCTCCACCAGCATCCCCAAGTCCTTCTCAACAGGGCTGCTCTCAATCCCTTCAGCTCCAGTCCTGTACTGATACCAGGGTTTGCTTTGATAAAAGTACGGAACCTTGCAGTTATTGAACGCCATGAATATCATTTGAGAGTCTCAAAATAGAGAAATTAGTCAACTCAACAGAAAAAAAAATCCGTTCCAATGATCGTTAGTCAAAAATGGAAATGTAGATGATGGTGTCAGATTTTCCTTCTATCAGAAGACCACTGATTTGAAACCTAAGGTAAAGAATCAGGAAGCAAAGTTTTATAAAACAAAATCTTAGTAAGCTGCTCCTCTTGTTTAGATATTTTGAGGGTTTGAGGTATTAGTGTAAAAGCTACATTTGTCATATCTTAAATGGTTTTTATTTTCTTACTGAAGATTCTGAAAACATACAGACTTTTCCTCTCTGAAAGGAGAATGGGAAAGTTTTCCCTCATTCATTGTGCAGGTCTCAAAGAAAGACATTTCTTTAATATCCAAGCAGCATGCCTCAACAGCCAAGGGGCCAAGGTACCAGGGCTCATAACATTATGGAGGGGGATAACTTTCTCAAATAAACAACTGGGCATCTGTAGGTCAGAGCTCTTTATGTCTGCAACACTCCTCTGAATATTGTATTCTTACCCTCAGGTGATTTGGTGTGGTCATTCCTGTAACAGTTTTAGTTCACATTACAGCAGTTAATGTCATGAAAATTGTGTGAAGCCACCATAAACTGATTCAAAACACTCCAGGAGATTACAGAAGTGAAGGCTTTGGATGTGCTGGGATTTCCTTAGTGCAGGAAATCTGACTGCAATTGATTTGCATGCAAAGATTGTTTACCCAGTCCTGCTGTTAGGTGGTTTATGCAGAAAATAAGTAATTTTGCTTATTTCTGATGAAGCCTGCTCTTTCAAGTGGAAAGCTACGCAGTGGCCCTCGACTGTTACAGGACATCGTGAGACCAGGTGTGCTCTGGGATTCACACTGTGAACCACAATTCCTCCAACCCCTGGGCAGCCCTAAAGCTCACTTCTTCAGCCCATCCAAACTGCAGAAAACTCCAATGTGCTGTTACTGTTTTCCAGAACAACATTTTCCTTCCATTTTAAAGATTCTAAGACAGAGACACTCATTGAGCTGAACATTAGGGTAATGTTTATCATTATGGCTTTCTATTAGGGATACCTGCCTTCTCTCAGGTAAAATAAATGGATTTCTCCTCTCTCTCCAGTATAACCATCTGAAAGTCAACTATCCAGGCTAAATTAATTTCCTGATTCCCTCTGAAGTTCCCTGGGAAAGACAATCACCTCTAGATGATTTCAGCTGACCTATTTTAAACATATATTTCGAAGTAGATGAAACAGAATTTTGTCTTTCCCAGGGTTCTCCCATCCTGAACACTCCCTGTGAATCTAATGACTGATATTTATTTTGTCTAGAGAGTTTATACTGTAGCATCTTTGGTAATAGGGTTGATAGATAAAGACACATGAAAGCGTACAAAGCTAATAATAAAACAGTAGCAGTGGGAAAATATATGTAGATATACATAGATCAAAGCAGCTCCTTGAAATTTTGCAGATTGTAGAAAATAAATACATAACTGAGTTCAGAAGAGAAAATGAAAGAGAAAAACAAGAAGAAAACATCTCAAATGGTTTTGTTATGTGATCTGTGTTGAGCACCTTGTGTTGTACTCATGTGCATGACAATGATATTGCCTGATAATAATAAGAAGGATCAAATCAACTCAGGGCTATAAAAAATCTACAATTGGGTTAGATTTTTTTTGCTATCAAAGTTTTATTGATTTGTGGAGGCATATCATAAATAACAGCCCATTTTCCAGAGACCTGCCACTTTAAAATATAGACCAGGATATCTAGACCAGGACAGGCAGATGGTTTATAAAATTGTCCCCCACCTTCACTGAGTAAAGAAAAATAAAATACAAACAAATTGTGCAGATTCAGAGCAGTTTCATTTTTTTCTAGTACCACTGTGTGAACTACTGGTTTGCTCTGAATGTAAACATCATGATAGCTTTTCAAGTTTTGATGGAGAGATCCTTTTCTACTAGTTACTTGCGATGCAGGGAAAAAGAACAGAGGAAGAAGTGTGACCAAGACCTTGGGACAGCAGAGGTAGGAGAGCTGACCTTTGGTTATACAAAGGATTTTGTGGGTGTGTTAAACAGGAGTTATGGAAGGACTGGAATAAAAAAAATGCTTAAAGGAGTTGGAGGAATGGAGAAGTGTCGCCCTGATTTTTTCAGCCTTTTTGTGTCTCACAGTTTCATAATTCTTAAGTTGTTTCTTACGCACGGGTGTTATAAATAGAAGCAATGTTTTCCTTAGCCGAGGTCGTTTACATTCTTAGTCTTGGAGATACGGACAGCTGATGGACAGTTGTCTTGACCAATGGGATGGGGAGAGGTGTCAACCTTCTCCTCCAATTCCTGGCCTGTGTAGAAATACTGTAAAAGTGGAGCCAAATCTTTTAATAAACAGTTTATGCCTTCTCACCAAAGTGAGTGTGTGTCTGTGCGTCGAACAACGACAGAGAAGATTGGAGATAACTGAGAAGTAAGGGATAAAAGGTCCAGATAAAGCATCAAAGCCAAAAGAAAGGATGTTGCAACAGTTAAGGGGGTGGTTTGCGAAACTTTCAGAACACTTTAAGTAGGATAAGCAGCATGCAGAAGACCACATTGTACATGGGGAAGATACAAACTCAGATCATAAATGACCCACCACAGGGTGGTTGGGCACTGGAATAGGCCTTGCAGGGAAGTGGTCACAACCCCAGGCCTGACAGAGTTCAAGAAGTGTTTGGACAATGCTCCGAGGCACACAGGGTGACTCTTGGTGCTGTCCTGTGCAGGGTCAGGAGTTGTACTTTAATGATCCCTGTGGGTTCCTTCCAACTCAGCATATTCTCTTATACTAAGATTCTATGATATCTGTGCCATAGGAAATCAAGTGAGACACTACAATAGCATGCATCCTTTTGCCAAACAAAAAAAAGTAAATTCTTGTACTTTTCTCAGTAGAGATAACAAGAGTTTCCTGTTGTATCAAGGGACCTGGATAGATCTATAACATGCTCTTGTGCAAACATAGATTGGTGTGGGTTGTAAGGGACCTTAAGGACCTCCTAGTTTGAACCCCTCCCCAGCCATGAACTGGGGCAGCTTTCACTAGACCAGGCTGCTCAGAGTTCCGTTCAACCTGGCCTTAAACACTCCCAGGGTTAGGGCATCCACAGACTTCTCTGGGCCAGCTATTCCAGTACCTCAGCACTCTGATGGCTTGCTTGCTGAAGGCTGTTGGTCTCAGCTGTTCAAGGGGTTACAAACAGAAAAATCACAAACACAAATGTTAGCAACAGGAAACCTAGCAGTGAGCTTTGCTTCTCCTGCAGCTGCTTATATAGAAGGATAAATGTAAATACGACCATATCTTTAAATATAGATATAAATATGACCAGATGACTTTTTATTTGCTTGGTAACTGGAGAGCAACCAGCTATATGGTAAAATGCATGCAATAGCAGGATAGTTACATTTAAAGAGTAAATTATGATGACATACATTATTTCTCAATGTCTAAACCATGGCTGAAGGTTACATAGCAATTACTTTTGATCTCATTAAGAATAATTAGTAATTACCAAGTACTCTAAGGGAAATGTGATTACTATGAAGCTACCTGGTATTTCCCCAAGGGGACTCTATCTAGTTGTAGAATATATATGCCCCATTACAGATAGCAGCACATAAAATACCACTTTATTTATCCAGTACAAGCAAAATAGGCCTGTTAAAATGTTTAATGAAATATTTGGTGAATATGGAAGCTTTGTAGTGCCTACACTACAGAATGTTTACAAGTGCTTTTAAATCAGCTACTCTTATCTGCCATTTTACATGCCATATTTTTTAAGGTAAAGAAATAAAACAATATTAAATATATAAAACAAAATTAAAGCCATGCCAATCCTCCCCACTTTTTTTTTTCTGATGCACTTCTCAGAGAATAAAAAATGGAAGACACCTCCCTCTAACTGGAAAATACCAAAGACAAAGATGGAACAAGCTCCCCCTAGCCAGCTGACCATGGCATTAGTGCAAAAGAATACAAATCTACCTGCTTGAATTTGCCAGTAGCATTTAGAAAGATGAGCAGATGTTTAAGTCCCAAAAGAAACAAAGAAAAACCTGCAAGCTGGTCTTTCACACTGATGAATTTCCAAAGAGCCTCTGCTGCTATGAAAAAAACATCTAAGACAGAAGTAGAATTCATCCTTTTTTTTTAATTTTTAGATGCTTTGATAGTGATTAGAAAGAGGATATCTCATATTGACAACAGGTTATGTCTGGGATGGTGCAAATGTTTATACTGAAACAGAGTTTATGGATTTTTATGATCATGGAGTAGCCTGGCTTATGAGATTTTTTGTTCTGGATTGTTGGGAAATGATTTTTTTTTTGTGAGTTTAAAAGTCCCAAAATTTAATTTTATTATATTTTGAAACCAGTAAGTGGAACTACAGAAATCATCAGTAAAGTTGTCATATACTGGATTGACCCAGCAGCCCATTTTGAGGTAAACCCATTTTGCCAGACTTGACTGAATTATCACTAATAGAAAAACATCAGTAAAAATATGGAAGAACCTGCTTTTTCTGACTTACCATTTACCAATGACCCCCAGATGAGAGAATCAGAAAAGTTATTTTCCCTCTCTTTCTCACACACACATTTTCTTATTGGACTCAAAATGGGAAACTAAGTGCTATTTTGAGTGCTTTTATCTTATAGAATGAGAAATGTGCCTTTGCTATTATGGCAGAGTCAAGAAATTCCTGGTAAGGCTTAGGAACAACATGAAGCTTTCAACACCACGTTTTTTTCCAAGTACCAAAACTGCTTATTGCCAGTGGTGCTTGCACTGAGGAAAGTGTTCTGTCTCCTTCACTGTGGACAAGAATTGGTAACCTTTCCTCTTATTTAATATTAATTCTAGAGTTTGACTCTAACATTATTTCAGAAGTTGCTATTTAATTGTATTTCACGTGAGCCGTTAATGTTTTGGTAATTATGTAAATATACTCTGTACTGCTCAATTCTGTGAGTAAATACCATTTTTTTATTTCTTTACACTGTAATATATTCATTTAGCACCTTGAGGTTCACTTATTTCAATCATTCAATCATTCAGGTAGTTTTTCCTTTCATATTGATGGTACTGATAGAAGTTTAATTTATTGCATTATCAATTCTCATAACAATTCCATGCTCATGTTAGAGCACACATCCCCTCTTAAAAGTACAGGTATTTTAGGACTGCATGGATTCACATGATGAAACTCAGAACATATTTGAAACTTGGAATATATTTCTATGTCTTCTAGAATGGGTATGCACATGCAGTCATTTAAATATTAGCTGATTCCCAGCCACTGTTGTGGACTTCTATACTGCATAGATTACATTTCCTTTAAGAGATTTATTTTTGCTCTCATTGCATTTGTTTATGGTGATTTATCTGGAAGAAGGTTGTTTTTCACTAGCTGTTTCTTTCCCCCTTGGACCCTAACCCTGTGCTAAAACAGATCTACTGTCCTCTAAACATTCAAGGATGTTGCATGGGAGTTTCTGTGCTTATCATCTTAGTGTGTAGTTCTTCAAATTACTCTCTCTAATCAAATTAATTACCTGCAACATGTTATCCTTGTCTGCTTTCTGTTATATCTTTGAAAAAGTACAGGTGGTCTTGTCAGACAAAGATTTGTTCTGTATAAAGCCAGCCTTAGTGGTTTTGTCCATCTCAAATTTTTCTTGGTGCTGTGTGATCTCAGGGTTTCTCTTCTTTTTGAGGTCCAGTGTTTTACCTTTTTCCTTTCTTTCTTTCAGCTTTGCTCAGTATTGAAAAGGCTATGTCAGCCCCCATTAGAGAATTACTTGGTTTCACTCAACCAGAAATTAAACTCACTCTTTCCTTTCAGCTCCAAAGGAAAAGACTGTTTGACCTTCAGACCTTGATTTGAGTTGGTGATTGAGTGCCATGGGGATCTTTTTAAGGTCCCATTCTCTCACTGAAGGGCATCTTTTTAAGGTCCCATTCTCTCACTGAAGGGCTGAAGACATCTTAGCAAAGGTGCTTAGTGCTTCACACACGGATCTTTATTCTACTGGATGCCCAAGTATTTATACTCATAGGACATGGACACACTCTGTGCTCTGTGGGCTCTGTTCACTGTGTGAGGGACTAGATTGGACCAATCCAAAGAATTGGGCTGTGGCAAACATCCCTGCTCTATGCTGTAACCATCTTTCCCTTTGTGCTGTTGTGAGAGATACATTTTCCCATTTAAAAGCCATAAATGACTATTTCTTGGGGATGATCTCCTAGAATAACCCATGCAAGTTACTATTGCTGAGTAGTTTGGTATTAAATGTAACTGTTCTGCCTTATTTTATAGAGCTCCAATTATTCAGAGCATGAAGTTTCTCACCCACATTTTGCGTTTAACAGGTGAGAAATGTGGTTCACACCAATGGAATTATTGGTTCCTTAAAATTGCCCAAATGTTTAGGAGCTTTACTGACTCACGGACTATGTAAACAGTGTGCATCTTATCAGGGAATTCAAATCAGTGCTCAGTTTCATGCCTTATAAATCACACCGACTACATTTATAAATACAATTTACTGAGCTGCTCTTTAATATAATGGTCTTATGTATTAATCTTTGCAAGCATTCATGTGTTGGTTTCTTTTCATGGGTACAATTATTTTTCAGGTTTCTTTGCTCACATCAGTGCATTGCTAAAAGGGAGAGCTTGTGTTTCCTTAAGTGCCACATATTTAATAGCAGTGATACTTTTTGAAGACAGAGAAAACTAGCTCTGTGTGCTTCATCCCAGAAAGTGGGAAAAAAACTCCATTCGACAGAATGTATTCAGAATTCTGAACCATGTACTCAGTCACTTAGTTGGATTGCAGGGATATTTGGCAGAGAATAAGACCCTACGAGTTTCTACAATTAAGTCCTACCCAGTAGATGGCATCCATGCACCAACGCTTGAGCCTGTGCTCAAAGTACAGTGTAAATGAAGAGTTTTGCAATGTTTTATTTATGAAAAAAAATTAACTTTGAATCTTTGTGTTTTGCCTCAGGCAATATAAGCAGTAAACATGATTTTCACACCAATAGGTAACAAATAGTTTTCTTAACAAATTAGATGAACCCTGATGTCTGGTTGCTGATTGCTTTAGAGCAATGCGTATGTAATACAATTCTCTTACACTCAGAATCTTTTGTTTTACATGGGATTAAGTGAAAATGACTGGAGATATTCTGTGAATAGGAATTATCTCCGGACAACAGAAATTTTGTGTATTTAAGACCTGTTTTTAATAAGTGTTGAAGCCATTCAATTTTTTTGGCTCCCTAGTGCTTCGTAGAAGTATTTTGCTTTCCTATATCAGCATCCTTGATATTATGACAATATGTTTCACAGAAGTTGCTTAATTACAGCTCACCCTGTAAGAAATACCCCTATGAAACATTGCCAATCTGCGGTGATATATCTATCCTCATCTTGCAATTGGGAAACAAGGTATTGAAAAGTGTGACTTAGTGCCAGGATAAGTGATTCTGCTGTCCTGGTGTGTCTATTACAGATGTTCCTCAAAATTATCCATGCCAGCCCTTACACATCTGACAGCACTGCAATGCAGCAAATATAACTGCACTTTTCTTCATAGAGCTGAAGTTTCTTGTGATTTCTTGTATCTGTCAAAGGCAGAGGGAAACAGATTGGTTTCCCAGATCTTTTGGGACTGGATAGCTTTTACATTGTGTTACATGACTAAGGATGGTTGGATTACAATTCTGCATTTCTAACTTCACTGGAGAGACATCCTGGTTGCATTTTTCCAGGATTTGAACTGAATTGCAAACAAATTTTCAGGCACTTGTGGCCATTTAATTTCTTTTCCAATTGCTTCCCAAATTCATTTTTGTAAAATACAATAATTTTTGATTTTTCCATGGAAATTTTAAAAACCTGGTGTTTGTTTAGAAAATATGTTATTCATTCCCTGAATCTGTTGCCAGAGTAGTTTTGAAAAAAAGCTTATTTCTTTGTACCGTCCTGCTTGGACATATAATCCAAATCCCACTGTGTTGGAAGTGAATTCCCCTCTGTAAGAGTTTTGATGACAACAAACTTGTGATAGGTTAAACTGCTGACTGAGGCACTGACCTTTTTCCTCTGGCAGCAGAGAAATTCTTCATTAGGCTTGCACCTGAATTTTAGACAGCTAGAATTAGAGGAAATTAAACTGTCCTTAAGAGGTTCATCTTCATATATTATTAAACAACAGGTTCTCTCAGACTGGTTGTTTTATCACACTCAATCTTTTATTTTCTTTGGAATGAAATCTTTTGGGGCTGGTGTGGAGTTATGCAAGATTTTCTATCAGAGGAGTCAGGCGGCTTGACGTCCCTGACCACTGTGCAGGGAACATGGACGTTACCTCCAGCGACATCAGGGAATTAATGTCATGTCTAAGCTGGTTTGTTTCCCTGGATACCATTATTTAACAGTGATTCATCCTTTAGTTTAATGAAATTGGAAAGTTTGATATTTGGTATAAGTGACACTTAAGCAAGGTGCAGAATGACTGTATACTTCTTTTAATAGTGAGTTTTTCATGTTCAGTGTAACCCTTTCCATTATGCTCTGAGTGCTGTCTTCAGGGCATTATTCCTACCACAAAATATTTTTTTAAGCATTAAGATTAGAACAGTTATTTTCCCTGGTAAGATTTGGAGAAACTTTCTAGTAATTCTATTCTGTGACTCTTTCCTTGGGAAAAGTTGAATGTACTACACAAAAGAAGACTATTGAATTTGCAACAAATTCAGCATCCTTATGAAATTCTATGCTTGAGACCTTGACTAAATGAAACTGTTTTACAAAGTATATCAGTCAGCGCCAGTGCTGCCACTATTACATTCTAACAGATATCTTTCAATAAATTCACTACTCTTTCAAGTAAAATTTCCCTCTGATTAAGTCATGGCTGAAGCTGAATTTTCTTTTTAAAGTTTGAATAAAAACTGTGAAATAATTTGTGACTTACATCCCCAAAATGAGATTTTTCTCTACAGAAAAATTATTACAGTATTATTTTACTCTTTATAAGTATAGAAACGGATAAAGCTTTAGATCTGAAACTTACTTTAACTGTCTACTGAACTAATCCCTAATGAGGAGTAGTTTGGTGACTAGTTAAGAACTGACTTGAAAAAAGGTGATCATGGCATGTTTAAAATAATAGCAGATTTGGAATAAGTTTTGAATGTACAAATTTCAGTTTTGACCGCTGTTGGCATCTCCATTAGTGATGACTGCATCCTGATCAACAAACCTCCTAGTTTTTCTTAATCCATATTCCTAAATTATTAGCTGTAAATGATTTAGATTAGCCAGGGATCAGATACAGAGCTGAGTAAAGGATTACAAAATTCATCCTGGCTTATGAATCTCTTACAAATGATAGAGACCCTGAGCCATTCAAATTTAGAACTGAGTGCTCAGTCCTCCTTGAGGAGGTGAATTTTACCTCCTGAGTGTTGAATTGTGGATGTGTGGGACTAATGACTTGCATGTAAAATGTTTCTGAATCAGAGACCGAAGGTTTGTCAGGTATCCAGAGTCTGAGTTCACAATTCACAGCCTAAAACATAGAAACAAACTGTGTTCAATCATTTACTGCCAAACACACAGCTAAGACATCTACTTAAAGGGAAGTTAGGGCTTTTTTACTTAAGCATTGTTGATTTGGAATATAATGACTTCTGGATATGTTGACATTTACATGTCATGAGTAGGGTGCTGCCAAGCTGTTTTCCAAAATCAGATTAGGCAAAAGGAAAGGCTAAAAGAATGGTAGAAAAGTAGAAGAAAAATAAATACATCTTGAACATGTTAGGAAACAACATGGAAAGGAACATTATTTTCTGCTATCTCACTGTGTCAGAAGCAAATGACAAAACCCATTTTAGTGAAGAAAAAACAAAGCCTGACATTGAGTACGAATGTTCTTCCACCTACCTCTGGCTGACCTTGACACCTCCACATTTCCAGGGATCTTTGTGATGGTTTCCACAGTTGAGGTGCAGGTGCAAGTGGGAATAATCTTCGTAAGCACCAGTGGAAAGAAGAATGAGCAAACACGGTCTTGAAAACTTATCATTTGGAGAACTGGTCCACATTTATGATGCAATGTCAAATTTCAAGTGACATTTCCAGTCCTTTTCAAACAAGCCTATATGACCATTGTCATATAAACCTTACTGCCTTGGAGAGTTTGCAAAGCAACTTTGCAGCTATCCAAGAAAATTCCTGAGAGAGGAAACTTTCCCCCAAATTAAGCATGGGAATTTTGCTGCTTTTCCCTTCCAATAAAGCATTTTTCATGCTCCAGTGGAAAGCAGAAGGTAGGAAGAAAGAATAAAAAGGCCAAATTAAAACATCCAGGTGGATGAACATGGGGACATTAATTTTTGGTCTATATGTTAATTGCCCTGGCCCACCTCTCAAGTGTGTCTGGGCCCCTGTGGAAGGCATCTCTTCCCTACAGTATGTCAAGTGCACCACACAGCTTGGTGTTGTCACAGACTTGCTCAGGGTGCCCTTGATCCCCATCCATGCTGCCAACAAAGTTGTTAGACAGCTCTGGTTCCAGTACTGTTGAGTACCTCAGCCTTCTCCATGCCCCAGGTGACCACGTCTCCCATTTCCTTCCAGTGACAGCCTGTTTTCCCTAGTCTCCATGTTATCACCAGTGTACCTATATATATATAGAAGCTTTTCATGTTGTCTTTGACATTCCTGGTCAGATTGAATTCTATCCAGGCTTTAGCTTTCCTAACTTGACCCCTGGTTACTTGGCCAATTTCTCTGTATTCCTCCCAGGCTACCTGTCCTTGCTTTCACCCTCTGTAAGATTTTCCATGCTGAGTTCTTCAATAAGAACTGAGTTCCATGCTGAGTTCTTAAATTAGCAGCTCACTCATCACTCAGTCTAACAGCAGCATGCCTAGGGAGATCTTCAGACCACAGGAAAAGATCTCCCAGGGAGATTTGAGTTCAGTACTGTGATATAAACTCCATAATGTTCCATTCCAAGGGTATCCCTGGTCTGATGTTAATCAATTCTATGTCATAAGCAGCTAAACATCTCAGAAAAAAAAAAGGACAAAGGAACTATTGAAATTATAAATGGTAGTTAGATCTGTTCTATTCAGTTTTTGGAAATTTAATGTTATTTCTCAGCTACCAGCATAAAAAGGTGTATTGAATTTCACAGAAATCACACATCCTTAAAGGAGTAATTAACCCCTGGAATCAGAATGTTTGCACTTGGGCTTCTCTTCATGTTCTCTGCTGACTCTACCTGTCTCCTAACTATTTTAATTACTGCATTTTATCAACAAGCCATAAGTGAACACTAAGGGTAAATATACAGACCAAAATGAAGAAGCTTTCAAACAAGTGCTCAACTTGAAATGCAAGCTACAATGGCAACCCCCCACCCCCTCAGTTTTTGTAGTTAAATCTGTGCTTAATTTCGTCCCTAAATTACAGCAGAAACATGCATATATGGTGATTAAAGACTGGAAACATGGAGCTTCATGATAAGAATGCAAAAATATTTTATTATTACTTTGCATGTCCCTAATACTTTATTTCTTCAGAGCATCACACTTATAAAATGTTACTCATGCAGGGAAGATGACATCAGTGACACTGCACTAGGCAGACATCACAACTGTGACTCTCCAGGAACACTGCGTAAGTCACTATATTTTCATCTTAGGATTTCATGGGCAAAAAAAGGAGAAGAATCCAGGGACATGGAGTAGAAGGATCCAGGGACAAATCCACACAGCTCCAGCAATTCACTGAAGAAAAGTTATGATGTAACATATCTGAGCTTGAATTATGTGGCAGTTTATCAAGTTTATCAACTGAACAGTTTATCAAGTTTTGCTACCAGCTAGTGATCATTGAAAGAAAATCCTATCACCTTCTTTTTAGCTGTGAAGACTATAGCAATTTTTCAGATGAGAGAGTGACCACTTGCTCCCTCTCTCCTTACCTTGTAGAGGGTCTAACAATAACATATTGAGGGAAATCTGAGGGTCTGCAGACACACTAGATGTGTTTTGACATGTGGGGCATAATTTAGAGGAGCCAGCTTGTCTGAGATCTTGCTTGTAGCATGAAAACAGCATCCAAAATGGACAAGTCTCATTTTGTTCATAAGCTCACCCCAAACTGCATCTGAAAATCTGAACAACGCCAAGATTATAAAGCCAAAAGAAACTCATAGAGTCTTCTAATGTGCTATCGAAGCACACAAATCCCAGAATGATAATAATATTTTTTTTTTCATTTTCTAAAGCCTGCAATTCAATTAGTTCAAAGACTTTAAAAAGACATTTCTTCTTGAGCTAAAGACAGACATTTGTGATTTAGTAAGGATCTGAAGGCTATTGAATCTTATTGATGAAACAAGTTTTGTATCTTATTTCCTAATTGAATATTTCTCATCTCAGTTGACAGTTTGTGTGCTGTTGTTCTACAAATGCAGAAAGTATTGGAAAAACAGAGTGCACTGATACGATACAGCCTCTGATTTGCAATGGGTTTAACTTGTCTGAAATTTTCAAGATAATTTTCAAAGTAGAACTCATCACACTATTCCTGTTAGAGGTAGCAAAACTCTTACCCAATGCTGACCTTGCTGCTTGGCATTTGTACATGTAACAGTCCTTCAGTTGTCTTTGCCACAGAAATCATAGAAATCACAGAATTGATTGGGTTGGAAGGGATCTTGATGATCACCTTTGATCTCTCTTATGATGGACACAGATGCCACCCACTAGATTAATTTTCTCAGGGCGTCCAACCTGGCCTTGAACACTTCCAGGGATGACATGACACCAGGTGAGTGAGACTTCCTTCAAGACTGACTTAGACCTTAATTCTGGTAAAATAAATTTCTTAGTCTCTCTTATTATACTTCAGAAAAGCTAAGTGAGTTTTTTCACCCTTTCTCTCACTCACATTCTTCTGATGAAGGCAGAAGAAGCAGGATTTCATAGTAGAAAAGACTAGTAATCAGTTCTTCACTGTAATCTCAGAAGTCCGGTTGCTGAAAAAGCAGTGTTGTATCAAGGATGTTGCAGACCAGTTTGGAAAAATCTCTCTCTTAAAAAACTGTGAGCGGTTTTTCCATTTTCACTGAGAGGTCAGAAGGCAGAAAGAAGTCACCACGTACAATCATAAGTAGTTCACAGCAGCCCAGTGTTTCTCCCACTGTCAAGCAAAAATGATAGGTCATTAGACTCTCAGAGTAGAAAGATCCCGTTTTGGTGACAGCTGCTCTGGTGTGTAATGCACTGAGGATGCCATTAGGTGTAATTAAACAGAAAACCTAAAACATAAGGACAGAGACCTTTTTTCTTCTCAAGATGAAAACCCTCTGTGTACATACAAAATTATCACCCGTCACAGCCATCCTCTCTTTTGTCCCTCAGGAAAACAGACAGATGTCCTGCTGGCAGGGAGTATGAAGAGTGTTACAGTCTCAATTTGCTTCATGCTACCACTTTCTAATCCCATTGGTGCGGTTTTTTTTGTCAGTTTCTGCTTTGTATATGTTTTCCTGTTTCATAGGCTGCTGTTTCTTTTCGCCATGCTTCCTATGAATTTGTTTCTACCTTCTTCTCAAAAATGTCATGCCTATCTGGCTGTTTTGTCTATGTCATCCTATATCTCCTATATATTCACCCCATTCCCTCTTTTTTATACCCTGCTTCTGGACACTTGTTCCCTAATATTGGACCCTGTTCCTAGATTAGCTTGTCTGATCACCAGAGAGGTGAGATGACTTAAATCCCTGGTGCTGACTGGAGCAGGGGCCAGGCAATTTCTTTCAGGCATTCAGACGCTTTTCTCTGAACATCCCTGAACTGGCTCGAGGTTCTAGTGCTACTGATCTCCTTCTGGTACCTCTGCAGTTGACAAACATTTTCTGGGACCCAACATTCCTGATCCCACTGACAGTGATCCCTCCAGAGCTGGAGCTGCACTCTAGTAGGGGTTTCTTCTTCCTCCTCATGCCAAGCAGAGGCCTCTTGGCTTTTTTGCCCTCCAATATGCGTTGCAGACCTAGTGGTACTATTTGGTAAAAAAGAGCCTAGAGAAACATTGATCACACCAGGGTAGTTCCCAGATGGGTAAGTAAGGACGAAAGACTATCTCCAAGCCTCTCAACCTGTTTTTTCCTTTCTATACCTCCTTCTGCTCTGCTCTTGCTACAAACACAGCTTCTCTGGCTCAGAGATATGTTGCAAGAAAACCCCCATTCTTCCAAAATATAAATACCCCTAAATAATTTGCTGATATTGTGTCTTGTGTTCGTATAGAAAAAGTTAAGCTTTTTCTTTTTTCCTCAAAAAATAGATTTTTTTCAAATTTTCTTTTTAATAAGGGCTGACTCACATCTTTTTCCATGATTCAAACCAAATGTAAACTCTTTTTGGCGTCCTAATCCAAACCTTTATTTTGAGATTATTTCCAAACATTTTTATTTTGGACTGTTCTGAAACAAAAATAGGTTTTGAATTTTAGAACAAGGAATATTCTAGCAACTGGGAATCTTAAAAAAAAACCCCAAACAAGCATGAGGTAGATTGGATCAGAGCCTCTCTGTCTTTCTTTCAGGGAACTGACATTTTTTCAATAATTGCCATTTGTTAAACCCAGCAAAGACAGATCTCACAAACCTTTAGTAAATGCTCATGCATGTTTTGTAGATTCACCCAATCATTTAGGTTTGAAAGGACCTCCAGAGGTCATCTAGTCCAACCACTTCACAAAACAGGAAAAGTTAGCAAAGGTTGCTCAGAGCCTTGTCCAATTGGCAAAGACTGTAAAGCCTCTCTGAGACCTTGTTCTGCTGTTTGACCAGGTTCTTGGTGAATAAAAGATAATCCTGGTATATAACCAGAATTTTTTGTGTTTTGGGTGGTGTTCATTGCATGGTGTAAATTAATTTTGTGTTCCTGAGAAGAGTTTGTCTGGTCTTTTTTACACCTCTCAGAAGACAGGTTTGTGCATGTTAATGTTGCTCATCTACTGTGCATATTAGAGTTTGTATTTTCTCACAAGCACACAATAGACAGTTGCATCTACTTTCTGATCTTTTTTCATTCCTTTTTTTCAAGGGCAGTTGTCAGTAGTTTTTATAATTATCTTAGTTCTATTCAATTTCCCTGTGGATTCAGGTTAAAAACTCTTTTTACCATCTTTCTTAAATTATGAAGCAATCACTTGCAGCTCCCTAACACAGTTCACTTCTATCTCTGGCCTGCACAGAGAACAGCTCTGAACTTAGTTCGTATCTTTATTTCAGAGGGCTCCTCATCAATTCTGACTTGCAACACTTTGAAATCAAAGGATGGGAATAAAACACCCCTGTCAGTATCAGTCATTCCATTACAAATTCTTCACAGCTTAAAGATACCTTGCTTAGAAATAGGAAATTCACTTTATGTGCCATCTGATTTAAAGCTCTTTGTGACACACTCAGGCATTCTCCTGATCATTGAAGTCTTAATACTTCCCTGCATGTATCCAAAGAGAACACTCTTTTCTTTTTGGACAAAGGGAATCAGACCCATGGCAATATCAGTTAGAATAGTCAGCCTGCATTATGGAACAGTTAATTAAAGCCTAACTTGCATATTAGCCATTATGTAAATAAAAATCTATCGTAAGGGAACAGTTTTGTCATCTGCAGGAAGAATTTTGTCTTCATGTCTGTGAGGTCAATGGATTCCCACAGTACTACTATTCTAAAAGCTCTATCTAATAAAGACTTAAAAGTCCCCCAAGTTACAATTATGTATGGGCTATATTTTACTCATCTCCAGTCTTTAACTCTTTACATCTAGTCAATGCTGTTTCCTTCTACACTCAATGAAAGTGGGTAGTTCATCCAGTCAATACTTGTCCTAGGATGGGATGAATCACCGTCAACACATTTACAGTGGCTATAGGCAGAGTCAAAACAGACTAATTCAGGTCACTTGCTGACAAAAGTTATGAGAGATTCTATTCCTGCCCCTCATGTTATCCTTGTTAACCAGTGTGTGTCTGGCTTTGCCCATTATTTTGATCCAGTTTTGAGCCCAAAGATACTATCAGAACTTAAAAATAACAGCAAGCCATGACAAATCAATTACAAAAACCTTTGGAAAGACATCTGTAGTTTTGCAGTACAACTTTCCCTTCTTTCTCCATTTGGGATGCTGAAGTCTGCCAGGTACTTTAAATACTGAAACTTTAGATTAGAAAAAGTCTAGAAACTAAAAGTTTAGAAACTGCATGCCCTCTCACTCCCGCAACAAACTCATGCAGGGAAACTCAATCAACTTGCATATGTTTACATCTTAAACAATAAAGAGCAGTTCTGAAAGTAAGAACTAAAAGGTTGAATATGCTTGGCTCTTTCTCTCCCAGAAACCATTGGAGACAAGGTTACAGCTGTGTCTAAATTAATATCCAAGTAAAGTGGATGCAAAGATTTGAGAAGAATCTTGGCCTCACACCAGCTGGACCATGATGTACTGCTGGCATTGGAATGCCAGAACATTCCCTCAGTAGTTGGGATAAGCAAGATTTTTCCTGTGTTCTTCTCCAGTATTCCATTCCTGACTGAGTGGCTTATTTGACCAGGAACTAAGCAATCTCTCAAGGTACCATGTTGCTTAAAATCTTCATGGAGAGGTAACATTTTTTCTGTCATTTATTATGGGTCAACTGAACAGCAGTAGTATCTGTATTTTTGGGATCTGTTTTTAATGTGTAGATGACACAGCCTTTTCTTATACAGAACTGCAGGGTCTAAACCTAGACATCCTGTCTTGAACATGGTATGTATAACTGAGCAGCTAAAATTATTGCAAGTGGTTTCCCAAAAACCTCAAGAAGATAATTATATAATATTTGCAAATAGTCAGGTTTCTTCATCAAAGTAGAGGTAGACTTAATTTTTCTTTCATGTACTGCTTCATTTATACAGCTTGTACTGTGTTTTTTTTTTCCCTTTATTTCCCCATCAAAACATTTAAATTAAGTAACAACAACAAAAATTTGTTGGTTGCTTTATTAACATCAAACTCACTTTGACACAACCTTCTTAAAACTGCCCAGAATACTGCCTCACAATTCATGGACATTGCAGCCATACTTTAAGCAGGGTGAAAAATAGTGAAACAGCAAGATTTTTAAAGTATATTGCAAACATGTAGATATTGGTCATAATTCAAGCTTTCTTGCTAATAATATAGTTCCAAAACTACTGCCTCAGTGGGAGCCATTACTATTCAAATAACACTGTGCAGGGTTATTCATTGTGAATCACAGTTGTACCAGGAATTATTTCAAACTCAATTCTGTTTGTGCTGCAAACTTGGCACTTTTGTTAGGTATGTGAATAAAAGCATCTGTACATATATTCAAGGAATGGAACAATTTTCAAAGGAATCAGCCTCACCAGCTGAGAGTCAGCTCTCTGACCAACATAGGCTGGAGCCAGAGAAGATAGAATGCTCTAAAAGAAATCATTAAATGACCTTTCTGTCCAGACAGTGTCTCTGTGTTGACCTGAAATCCTAGCAAGAGAACTGCACCAAAATAATGCCTTAAGTTTGTGACAAAAAGCATCTCATGCTTTCCTACATGAGGGAGAGAAAGGACTGAACACTTTCAAACACTTTCAAATGCAAACTCTTCCAAAAATCCTATAAAACAATATATTTTTTTCCCTTTGCTAGATTTTGCAAACTTATGAAAATCATGAATTTCCAAAGGAGATGCAGTGAGCTGATGTCCCAATTCTCCAGCAGTCAGTACAAATTCTGGTAATCGCCAAGTCATAGCTAGCACATACAAACAACTGTAGCGAGGCAGTTCCAGTTGGCCTTCAAGACACTAAAGCATTACAGGGGAAGCAGAAGAAGTAGTGAGCCAAGGATGGAGAAAAGTGCTTCATATTAAGACTAATTCTGTGTTACTTGGGAGCTGTCTTGATGTCTGATATGAAGAAATGTACCTTCCCAGAATGGCTATAAAGCTTTGAAAAGCACATGAGCAGTGGTTTGGACTGCAGAAAGCTTCTTCTTTAAAATTTTTTTTAAGCAATACACCCTTGACTCCCTATAAGTTTGCTATACTGTAATAAACTTGCTTGAATATTTTTCAGAAAGAAAATACTAACTAAAATAGACTTTCAGTTTTGGTAAATAGCATATGTTCCTGCTTAAAATGAAAAAAGCAAACTGGTTTGGATAAATACTTCCTCTTGCACAATGACAGCCAAGCTGCATCCTCAGCAACAGTTAGTATCAGACAATCTTTTTCCAAGTGTTAAGAATGCCAAAACAGGGCTGTAATGTTATTTTTCATCACAGTTCAAGAGTCTTAGGAAGGTCTGCTTTTATTTTGGTACAAAATCCCATTGGAGTAATTCACATCATGTGAATAAAATACCCAACAACTTAAACCAGTCAGGGTGAACACTGCCTCATGGTAGCACTCAGTATATCCTCAGACAACAGTGTGAAATCAGAACACGTGAATCCAAGTCTAGTTGCATTTTTATTGTCCAGGGGCTAATTTAGATTTTCTTCTTAGTATTTTCTTTTTGACTAACAGTCCACAGCAAGCTGCAGGAAGCGATTCAAAGCAACAGCAGGATAGTCATCTTCAGGTGCATTTTAATGGTTCACACTGAAATCTGCTGTCAGTATATTTTTACCTGCAGACTTTTAAGTTAAAATAGCTTTTCTTTTCAGAGATACAAAATTACTGCTCAGTAATAAGTAGTGACCCAGCTATAATTGAAAAAAAGCTCTTTTTTGAGGAGTGGGACATGGAGTGACACATCAGGGAGCCCAGCTGTGACCCAAGAAACACTAGCAACAGGCACACTTCCTTCTGTGGCCTGTCCCCTTCATCTAAGGCAGTTAGGACCCTAAGGGTGGAGGCTGGAACATCTGCATGCCAGAAATTAAAGAGCTAGCATAAAAAACAAAACAAAACAAAACAAACCCAACACCCCAACAAACTGATGAGAAATGGCATGTGTTTTTTCCCATCTAGCAAAGAAGTCAAACATTGCCAAACTGAAATGTGCTATGTCCCTCCCAACTCCTTTCCCTCCTCCGGCCTTCCTCCTGATGGGGTGGTATGAGGAGCAGAAAATATCTTGACTCTGTATGAGCACCACTCTTCAATAACAAAATCATCCCTGAATTATCAACACTGTTTTCAGCACATATCCAAACCCCATATTAGCTACTACGAAGAAAACTAACTCTATCCCAGTCAACACAAGCTCTCTGGCAGGTTTCCTCAATGTCTTCAGGTCTCCTGGCTCCCAGCCTTGTGCTCCTTTTTTGCCATTTTATAATTGACCTCGCTATTTCGTATGCAGAAATTGTGGCAAGGCAAAATATTTTTAATCCTTTTTCCAGCCTTTTCTGTTGGGAACTGGGCTACATCTGCCCTTATGGATAACAACTTTGCATGCTTTTATGCATCCTCCAAATAGTCCTGTCATACATAAACTTGTGACATTTGTCAGTCTGTGTCACCAGGTGAACTTTGAATAGCTTTGGCATGTTAGAATCCTACAGCAAGAATGAGAACTGGCTGAGTATTATGAAGGGAAAAGGAAAAGAAGTGAAAGGACTTCTTCAGAAAGACTGCCTGCTCCTTTTGGGGGATCTTAACTGCCATATCCACAGTTCTGTTTTTGAGTGGATAAAGATGATAGAGAGGACACTGGGATTTCTACTTTTAACCTGCTCTTCAAAAGAGAGGACCAGAGGGGTTTTCTCCAATTGTATTGGAATACCTTGGGATATCAGTCTTGCCAAGCACTTATCAACCCAGCTTATAATGCATCACCTCATTAGGACCAGTGAGTAAAAAAAAGTGAATAAATGCATTCCTTCTGGAAGTCTAAGAGCCCGTAAAGCCAGAGGTCCTACTGATACCTCAGTGCTTGAAGATAAATGCTTTGGTTTAAAATGTCTGATTATTGAGGTGACTTCTCTCTGGAAGCTGTGCAATATTTGTGCAAAAGATTGGGAGTGTTGCAGTCCCATCGTTGGAGAACAAAAGTGACACAGGTGATTTTCACACCTCTGGCTCAATGGAGGGTGGATGGATCAGCAGGAGACAATTGAACCATTACTAGAAAAACAGGCAGTAAAACAGTCTCTGAGTTCACTTGCCACTTGTTTAGTCAAAACTCAAAAAGGGACATCACTGATTCAGTGAAGATTTTGTACATTGTATCACTCTAGATATAATTTCCATCCTCTGTTTTGAAAGACTTTCAATTGTAGGAACACCACTAACTCCATGAAAATGTGTTTTTACTCATGGTATTTCCCACTGGAATGAATTTTCAAATGCTGAATCGGAGTTTTTTATTTTTTTCCAATTTAAAACAATACTTACTTGTTAGGTGTAAGAATTTATGTGAAGAGACTTTTATTCTTAGCAAGATCTTATAATCATCTCATCTTTGCTCTGGCGTCTGGATCTCTTAATCCTCATTTTCCCTTCCCGTGATTTCCTTGTGCTCCCACAGTATTTTCAGCTTCTTACTGAAGCTAGTATTTTATCTCCAGAAGCAGCTAGTTTTGCCTCACATTTCCTCAGACATCTTCCTCTAAGATCTCTTACATGTTATTGAAAGTAGCTGTGACTAATGTCTTATCTCCTCACCTGATCCTCTCGGACCCTTCATTCCTAGAATCTTTTAACCCACTAAGTTGCTCACTTTTTGTATCACTTTTACTTGCAGAAACTCTTCTACAGATGAGAAAGGCTTTCTGTGTCCAAACTCAGAGAATAGGCTTTGGTGGGACTAGAGTTCATATGTATGTTTTGTACTGATAATTAATTTACTGAAGATCATAAGGAAGAAAGCATAATATCATCTAATTGTGACTGGATGCTCCAAATAATTAATTATTCAGATACAGAGTCAGCCATAGGAGGTTTGAAGACAGTTTTTTCTTCCCTCATATTTTGGTATAGCTAAGGTCCTGTACATAAACTGAAACAACTTGTTCAGCTGTTGCATGTGAGTTAAAGTAAACAGACCTGAGAGAACAGCACCTGTTCCTTGTCACATCTGAGGCAGATCTTGGAAAAGAACATGACACAGACCCTTTATGCTCTTTTGATACCAGATACAGCAAACTCTGTGTAGTGGTGTTCCCCAAAGCAGTCTTTGACGGTTCCTTGCTGCCTCTGTATCACTTACGTCGGTTTGCAGGTGCAATCAGGCCTCAAACCTGGATGCCAATCACTGCTGAGCAGAAAAAGTGGGTTAAATTGGGATGTTAAATCCCTCACAATGAATAATTCACCCTAGACTAGTCTTCTAACCTCTTTTAGGCAGTGGTTATTCATGCATACACTGTGTGCATTATTTACACCTCTCACTAGGGCTGTACGAGAATCAAATCATGCTTACAAGTTATGTACCAAGTGCCACCTATATTACAGTAAGTGGCACTTGGTACAGGCTCAGGAATTGATAATCAATTTCATTTAACTTGAGGCTTACACAAAACACCAGTCCACATATAAAGTGCTGAGAATGTGATTTCTGCAATTGCTATTATTACTATGCTACTACATTAACACTTTGTGAAACTGAGATCTGGAACCCCATTAACCTAAGTGTTCTCTATGAAAGGTGAGTCTCACAAATTACTTAAATTGAAAAGACACATGAAAATAAGAGAGGCTGGAGAATGGATTTCTGTGACCTGACCAGGATCACAGTGGCAAGAGATAAAAACAACTCTCCCTGCTCCCTTTTGTTTTTGCAATCTGGGAAATTATGACATTTATGTCATACTTTGCAGGGACATTGTGCTGTATTCCTGCTGCCTGTTGTGGAAACCTCACTTGAGCTTTGCAACACTCAAGTAACATGCATTTGGCCTTGCAGGATACTTGAGAGAACCTGAAGAATGAATGTGGGCTCCTTCCATACCAAGAGATAAAGTGATGGACCTCACTGAGTAGAGGGCAGATTCAGTTCCCTAATGCCAGCATCTGGTGTAATTTTGCTGCCGTGGGGAATCCTTCCTTGTTTCCTGCTGCTAATCCAGAAGGGAAGAGATCATCTTTGCCAATCCTGCATAGATGTCTCAGGTAACCCAAGGCAAGTGAAAGGACACTGGACATGACTTTATGGCAACTGAGTCAAATCCTTATTAACCTCTGGCAGCAATATGGACACCTTGTCCACGTGCAAATATTTATGTAAATCCAAATCCTATAATCCAGCTGAGGTCCAGGCCCCTCTCCACTGGCTAGATAGGGAAGTTTGTGTCGTTCTGGTATGCTAGACAACCCATAATTTAGTTGGACATTGAACACAAATTAGTTTTCTATGGTGGTGAGTACACAACTTGTTTTGTCTCAGAAGTGGTTCTCTTCCAAGCTATCAATTTTAAATAATGGGTGGGAGGAAAAAAAAGGAGAAGTGGATCTAAATATTAAATATATCTTTAATAGCTGACTTTCACAAGTCCTTTATCCCAGATCGTTTCCTCTATTAGCACCTGCAAGAGTTGATTTAATGAGACAGATGTGCCAGATTCATCAACACTGACAACTTTTTTTCAGATTGTATGTACCTACCAAAAAGATTGTTGCCATTTGTTATTAAAACGTTCCTAACTGCATCTCCTAGGAGCAAAAATAACTTTGCTTTTTATGCCCAATAGTTTTTCTTGCCCTTGATAGCATGATCGACAAATTAACAGTGATCTCATAATTTATTCCTGAAATGTTCATTTTATTTATAATCCAAAAGCAATTAAATTCTCTTTTATGCCACATTGTCCTGGTGACAGATGTGTGGTTACCACTCAGACATTTGATGGCTGACATAAATCATCCTGTGATCAAAGTGTCTGTTGACTTGAGAGTCTGAATTTGCAGCAGATGCCTCCACATACAGAGTGACACGAAAATTCTTCATGGGAGTCTCATTTCAGTTAACCACCTTGCTTCACTCTGACTTTGCAATCTGACAGCCCAGTTATTTTATGACAGCCAGGAGTCTTCAAATGTATATTTACAAAGCTACCAAATGTGTCACTTTGTCACTTATACCAAATAATACCTTTGATAGAAAAGAAATACATTAAAATTTATAGGGGCACAGTGCTAAAGGAGAAGGAATAGATAGTGAGTTTAGCAATTTGACATATTTGTCCCCAAATGTTGGAAGAGCTGCAAGATTTTTTTCGTTTTTTTTACAATTTTGCTAAGAGCAATATCCACATGTAGTAACTTCCTTTTTTCCTTGTCCCCTCACCTCAGAACCTGTAAATTATATTGCAATGGGAGACTGAAGTCTTTGACTGCAATTAAAACAGAACTAAATGCTGAGCTTGAGTTATGCAACTTGATTTTTTATTCTGTTGAGGCATGAGAAAGCCTCTGGCTCACTTTTACCCATCCCAGCTAGTTTAAGAGGTTCAGGAGTTAGTGCAGTCAAAAGAACCTTCCCTGAAGTTCTTTTTGCAATGGATACCCCTTTTTGAAGGGAAGGGGATTTTTAGTATTGCATTTATCACCAGAGAGTGTTAGCCAATCTCACTGTGTGCCAGCGAATGAGGTCAGGCATGGCTTAGTTTATTAGTATAAAAATAATATAGGGCTATATAAAATAATGGTCAAGATGAGATAGGGTTGGCAGAGCTTTTGTCAATTATCCAAGTCAATTGGAAATTGACTGCAGTGTGAAACAATGACCACTTGCCAGGGATTGTTCTTAGTCAGCAATATGGACGAGTACATGATTCCTCCATTCTAGAGAGTCCTTCAGGACTGTCTCAGCAGCTCATATGCCCTGATATAACATCCATACCTTTTTGCTATCTACCGAGGCTGGCTGTGACATGGGCTCATTTTGTCTTAGGTACTTTGGACAGGAGAGGAGCAAAATAATAACCATGTCATAGACACACTGCAGGGAGTCAGAAGAGATTCAGGGGCAAGCACAGTGAAACGTAGATGGATGTTGATTGATGCGATTTGGCTTCAGATTCAAACAGTGAGCTGAGTCCCTTTTATATTCAGTAGTACATGCAAAGCTACAGAGAGAAGATCGCTGCTGCAGTGAGCCTACTACCCCATATAGGCTGAGTTAGCAATGGAATAGCAGGCAGGATAAAGACAGAATTGACATGAAACTTTCCTACTAGTGGTGGCTAGAGATGATCAAGACAGAGATAGGAATTCCCCAAACCTATTTTTCTAATAAATATGTAACAGCTAATTGGCTATTTGATTTCTGATCAACCTGTATGGGATGCACCTTCTGGGTTGAAGAGATGCTGTGTGTGAGTAAAAGGCAGCACCACTCATAGCAGGAGTCTGAAATTCAACTTAGTATTGTTCTCAGTGGAGATTTGATGTTTGGAGGATAGTTTCTACTCTGGGAAATGTATTTTCTAGTTATGTTTTAGCTAATGGGCTCCCTTCAGGCCATGAAGGAAACTGTTTCAACTTGCTCTACAGTATGGTGTCTCTAGATGTTTCACACAGAGGCAGGGAATTAAGTTCTGTATGCTCCTTTCTTCTCTTCTAGGTGTAACACACATGAATAATGTGTGTTTCTTTGGTTCTCTGCCCTCTTTATTTACAAACTACCACTAAAGGAGGGGATGAGAATTTGTTGTTAGCTTGATTTTGTTGCAAAAAACCCACGGTGGACTGAATGGGAGTGATTTAAGGGCTTCAATAAATGCAGTACTATGCCTGCATGAGGCATGTGCTTGTTCCAGGACCTAACCTCACAGGCTGGCCTAGTTCTTGTAATATTCATAGTCTTTCAGTTAACTCCACAGAAAGAAAAAAATCTGGTCATGCTACTGTGCCCATGAGGAAGTCGATGACATCAGAGCTTTATTTTGTGCTATTTCTGGAAGGGCATTAGATTGCAATTGGGCTTCTGAATTCTCAGATGGATCAAGATCAAGAACTTATTAAAACTGAGGAACGTTAATATCATCTTTTCTGTAGTACTTATATATGTATAAAGCATGTCACCATTCATTGCAAGATTTATCCTTTCAATTTCTAGTTCCATTGTGACTATGTCATGCTGTAGAATAGGAACATCACTCCTCTTATTCCTTTTTATGGCTAATTAATTCATAATCGTAAAGAAGGATTTACACAAAATGGAAAAGTCTACAGTAAAGAAAGAATCATTCTGTCCAGTGGACTGGGTTTAAATATATTTTTTCTTGTACCTGTGAGAATAGACCATAGAAGAATAAACCTTTTAACCAGAGATTTTCAACGTAGCCATTAGATAGTGCATCAGCTCTCAAGGGATTCTTGTTTGCCAGTTGAGATTTTTTTCTTTATTCCTTATAAAAAAACAAATCACCAGAAAAAGAACATATTTCCCTTTTTAAAAACTGTTTAACAAGTGGTAGAGGAAGCAGTAAAGAAAGTACTATGCATGTAGAATAATTTCACATCACTGAAATAGAAGCATTTCTGGGGCTAGGGGCAGGGTGAAATGCTTAGACACACTACGCAGCATTGCTCTAGTGTATGAATGTATGTCACTGCAATGCTGGCGCCATTAACACATCCTACTTACTATAACCTTGATGGAAGTGTGTTAAAATAATGAAAATAGTTTTCTCTTAAAATGAGAAGAAGCAACATTGAAATCAACTTTTTTTTCATTAATTATAGTAATATTATTTAGTACTTGAACTATAGAATAGAAAAATTTGTAGGCAGGACTCTATTTCTTTAGGTAGTTACTTTTATGTTGCTACTGCTCTGTAGATGTTTTTAAGTAGTACACAGATACATCCAAGTCAAAGCTAGTTAAAACTATGATAATGAAACACTTATTGTTCTGAATAACTTCTTTCCTAGGGGATTTTGTTACACCCACTTACTTCTAGGAGTGGAACTAATGTAATAGTGACCACTTTTTCCAGTTCCACTCTGCAATGATATGCAACAACAAACATATGAAGAAAAAAATCTAAAAAATTTAGATTAGCTATTAGGAAGGAATTATTCATGGTAAGGGTGGTGAGATGCTGTCACAGGTTGCCCAGAGAGGTTATGGATTCCCCATTTCTGAAGCGTTCAAGGCCAGGTTGATGGGACGCTGGGCAACCTGTTCTAATGGAAGGTGTCCTTGCCCATATCAGGGGTGTTTGGAACAGGATGAACTTTAAGGTCACTTCCAACCCAAACTATTCCGTCATTCTTTGAAAATACAACTCTACATGATCTAAAGTCATAAGGGAGAGGTGTGGAGATGGACACTTTGTGTCAAAATATGGTGCTGGTGCATTACTCCATACTGGGGATGAGGGTGACACGAATTGGGCACACCACTTCCATGACTGACTTCTTACTGATGCTTGTCTGTGCCCAGAGTCAATGCAATTTCACTGACATATAGGCACTGTACCTACTTATTGAGCTACAACAAAGGAGAACCAACAGGAGAGACAAAATAGAAATCTCCCCATAACAAACAAGGTGTTGAAGATCCCCTACAAAGAAATGGATTAGAAGGAATATACACTGAAGGCTGACATATAAAATCACACTACCTCTAGCTTGGGAGTCAGATACTTTTAAATTAATGTAATAACACAAGAACTGTGTTCTTGTGCTTAACCTTAGGCAATGCTGATGACCAGAAATCAGTACATGGTGGCCTTTCACTTGCTCTCAAAGCAGTCATCTCTGAGCATCTCTGCTGTGTCTTTTCTTCCCCACTAGCTCATCTGAGCAGTCACTGGCTGTTCCCCTGCCCTTTCAGTTATTGTCCAGCCTCAGCTAGTGCCTAGAAAAACCCCTGCTTTGGTGCCTCAGTGCTTCTCTCCTCTCTATGACTCCCACACAAGACATAGGGGCTTGATTTTATACCTTCTTATCTAGAGCTGGATATACTTTTATTCATTAGAATTGATTTTCAATAAATCATGGTATATTCTATGAAGAAACTTTTGTTTCAAAATAAAGCAGGAGAATCTCATGTTTTCATTCCTCTGCTGGATTCAATGTGTCTTACTGAACCTACTCTTCTGTCTACGTGGTAATCATCAGTATCTCATAAGAGACATTACCCTTTTTATGTTGTGGAAATACAGTTGATTTTGGGGTCTCTCAAGGGAATTTCAATGTTTTGATTGTTTT
>WBMY01007047.1:927514-988071 GCA_013397315.1 Donacobius atricapilla
TCTCTAGAAGTAATAGAATCATAGACTAGTTGGGTTTGGAAAGGACCTTTAAATGCCATCTAGCCCCACCCCCTACTGTGGGCAGTGACACCTTCTACTAGAAGACCCCAGCCTGGCCTTGAACACTGCCAGGGATGGAACAGCTACAAAATTCTGGGCAACCTGTGCCAGTGCCTCATCACCCTCACAGTAAAGAATTTCTTTCCAATAGCTAAACTAACCCTGACCTCTTTCAGTTTAAAGCCATTCCCTCTTGTCCTGTTACTACATGCCCCTGTCAAAGGTCCCTCCCCGGCTACCCTGTAAGCCCCTTTTAAGGACTGGAAGGTTTCCATTAATCCTTCTCTGAGCACAGCAGGTCCTCAGCCTTCTTCTGATCCTTCTTCTAAAGATAACTATTTTTAACTTGAATGAGTTTTTTTAGAGATTGAAATGTGCATCAAGTCAGTTCTGGTTTGCAACAGCATTTGGCACTTTAGTAAATAAGATATGGCAAATCTGCTTAATTCTCATTTTCTCTTGCTGAGGCAGAACCAGCATTAGAAGAAATTGTTCTGTTGGTATTGGTTCATTCAATGCTACTGGTATAATGTGGGTGACTTTATCTGATATTCAGGAGCCATGTTCAAGGCATGTATTACTCTAGCTGGAGAAAATGAATTAATATAAATCTGTTGGAGTGGATGATTCAGAGATAGATAAACACAGCTTCTGTATTGCTATATCAGTCTGTTAATATATTGTTTAATTCATCTTTGTCCTCAACTGATTAATCTAGAGACAGGGCAGTGAAAATTAACTTCCCATTATACTGCATTTGAACTCATTTACAGCTTTCAGATTTGTTTAGTGACCTTAGATCAAGGACTTCATAAACTTTTGAAAGGAGCAAATAAGTAGTCAAGGCTGAATATTTGAAATGTCTCTGTCAAAAGTAACATGGAGTAGCATTTAGAATAGGGCACTACAAACCAGTTACCACTCATTTCCTATGAACCAAAGTGTGATTGTCCTGTTCTTTCCTATCTTCATTAATATAGAGTGCTAATGATATCTGCATAGTTGGAAATAATGAATAAATACACTTTGTCTAAAATTGTGGCACCCTTTGGCAATTTAGAATCTGCTATTATCCTTGTAGCCTCAAAATATTTAGTGTTCAGCTTTGATTCAGATGAGTACTTGAGAGATAGGAACTGTATTAAACAACTGTAAGTTCCTAGTATCTGCAAAATTACAATTCTCTGTTCTTATTAAGTACTTCAGAAAATGTCCTTGTTGTTCTTGTATTGTCGACAAAATGCAGAGATTTACCTGGGGGGAAGATGATCTCTACAGAAGCTAGTTCAACCTCTCAGAGACTGATGGTAACTTTCAGGCAAGATATTCAAACACTGCAGTGCATGGAAATCCATGGCAAGTTCTTTCTTGGCTTGGCCATACTCTGAATCAGGCCCTCACTTCTGACAGGGTAGAAAAGAGGGAAAACAGAGGAATTCAGTTGAACTGAAAAGTAAAAGCGCCTGTGCATTCTGTAGAAAAGAATTTGGGTAGCATAGTCCTTAGCAATTATTTTCTCTTTCTCATCTAATTAATTGTAAACAAATACACTTTTTTTTTTTCTCTCATTAAGTGCATGTACATACTTAACAAAATTTACCTTCCTTGAGTCTAGCTGAAAATGTATACCTGCAGAATTCAGTCATGGATTCCAGACTTTTTCTGAGTGAAAAAAAAAAAATTGTGTCCTGAGTCAGAGAACATGGGATATTTCATTTGACAAATGTTGCTTCCTGCATATTTTATACCTGTAATAGTGGTGGACCATGTCTTTCCCAAGAAGCGGGAGAGAGTGTCTTAGTATGGCTCTTTGTGAGAGCGATGGCACACAAGCTTTAGAGCTGCACATCATACAAGGACAAGAACAGCTCAGAGTCCAGCAGAGCTGCTTTTGTGAGGCAGGGCTCAGCACAGACACTCTGAAATCAAAGCAGAGGGCTGTAAATGAGTTCTGAAATGGAGATTCCTCCCCACTGTTTGCCACAGAGGAGAACCCAGCTAAGTTCTTGTATACTTAAGTCATACTTGTAGTCAACTCTGAAGAAGCCTCTGATGCCTGTACGCTATATGGTCAGCAATTGGTAAGTCAAGCAGAAGATCAGGGGCTTAGGAACAGTCTTCTGGATATGGTCAATTGTATGCATGCTCACTTATATAGTATGTATTTTGCCTATATATATGCTATATACTACACATATATTAATATATAATTTGCATAATTCACTGGTACCCTAGCTCTTACATGTAACACTTTCATGTGTCAATAAGTAGAGACAGAAAGGTGAAAGGTGATGTCTGCTATTCTGTCTGACTGTACTGAGGCACATTAAGAGTGTTGTCCCAGACATCTACAATAGTTCAGTTGTAAATATATGCAGGAACATACAAGCTGGTCAGACCAAAGCTCCATCTGACTCAGAATTTTGTCACTGAATTGGCTACTGGGACACGTTTGGGACAAGCCATGCGGCTTGCAGAAAATGCCATGTACGTGCAAGACATGCATCAGTTATAGTCCTTGTGCTGTTTGCTCCCTGCTTCTGTCCATTAGTGGTTTAAATACTACAGCCTTGACTGCCACCAGCTGAAGGGCACCAGGTTACTTCCGACAAAGTAGTTAACACTAGAGAGTCTAATCCTTTTAAACTGTGCCAGTTCCTCTTCCAAATCAAACCTGCTCATTTAGAATCATAGAATGATTTGGGTTGGAAGTAACCTTTAAAAGCCATTTAGTCCAATCCCCCTGCCATGGGCAAGGGCATCTTCAACCAGACCAGTTGCACAGAGCCCCATCCATCCTGACCATATATTTCAGCATGTCTCAAGATGTTCCCCAAATATTAAAGAGAGATCCCCAGAAACTTCTGACCTCAGTGTCTGGTATTTCCTGACGATGTAACTGGTGTCTGGGGAATGCAGGGTTCAAATCCTGGCTTGTAATGTGCTGTGATAACATTTGTCCTTTGTATGTGGGAACAGAAGCCCGCACATAATACAACATCAGGAATAGACTCTCAAAATCAGCATAGAACACTTGGGAGTCAAAACAAGCAATCTGGCAAACAAGCAGTGTTCTAGGTCAGGTAGTTTGGTGATGAATGCTGAATAAACAGGAATTTACAAACTAATTTTGCAGGTAGGTAAGCAAACACACAGGTCAGTACAGTTTTTCAGCATTTAGATTTAAATATTGTCCTGGTGTAAGTCTTAAGACCTCCCAGGCAGAAAACGCCAATCTAACTATTGTGTGACAATGGTCCTTTTCTCTGAGATACGACTTTTTATAAGAATCATAGAAGTTTTTCAAATAGTTCTTGACAAGGAAACTCACACAATACAAAAATCAAGAGATAGCAAGGAGATTGAAAAGTATTTTAAGAAAGCTATAGTATATTAAACTTCTAAAGTTTGCCAGAAACATAATTCATAGTACCACCAAAGGGAAAGAAGTATTAACTTGTCCATTTTATATAAATCCCTAAGTTTGGAACAAACCCCACACCTCTTTTATCAAGTTTAATTTATATTGTAAGATGAAATAAAAATTTTATATTCTGTATGGAAGTAGAAAAGGTCCTTAGTGAATGATCTTAAATTATCTCCTATTCGAATGAGTTAATTTTACTGAGAGAGTTCTATCAAACCTTTAATTAGGCTTAAATTGTACATCTAAAAAGTTGGCAATTTGACAGTGACCTCCTTAAAACACATTGATCCAAGTCAATGGAACAGGGAATGAAATGTTAAAAATAAAAAGCTTTTTGATTTTAGTCATGGGATTTTAGGTTTAGTGTGAAAGGTTAGGGCAAACAACAACTATTAAAAAGAGGATGTTTTCATTTTTTCCCCCTTTCAAAGAAGTTTCTAATGATAGAGGTTCAATTAGTTAATTTTTGTAGAGCACTTCAAAAAATGTAAAGTTCTCTTTTGGACTTGGTCTGATTCTCAACAAATTTTACAATGAACTTTTCATTGACTTCTATGAGACATGAACTACACAGCTAAACTCAGGCTTTCTAAACTGCTAAGGAAGAGATTTTGATAAGCTTAAAGCTGTGAAGTGTATTTTCAAACACACTGATGTCTTAATTTTTCATTTGGTTTGTGATGAGCCTCAGTCTCTTAGACACATGACTTTTCAGTTTAAAGTGTCCCATTCTTGTCAAAATTGCCTTTCCTAGTTTTTGATGTATATTTTTGGGGGAGTTGGACTCTATGATCCTTAAGGATCCCTTCCAGCTCAGGACATTCCATGAATCTATTATGATATCTTTGTGCCCCTGCGTTAAAACATCCCTACCCAAAAGCTCTGAAGCAGTCTTCACTTACACATCCATTTGCAGAGTGATTGCACATGCTGTGCCTCCTGCTGGTGTTGTAACCATGGTTTTATAGTTCCTTTCAAAATGTGATGAAAACATAGACATCCTGATTTCTACAGAACCCCATAAAGGTTGATGAAAGTTGCCATTTGAGATCTGCTGGATGAGACAATTCGTCACCAACTTGGGTGTGTTTTTTCCCACACTACTGTACAAATATGTTATTTTTGAGGTAAATATCCAATATAATCTGATCAATACAATTCCATTTACTAGTCACGCTTTGAATTTTATCACAGACAACATGTGTGTTTAAAAAGTTATTTTTGTTTTATTTTTCCTGTAAAACCTTGTAGACATTACTTGGATTTCTGTTATTAAATTCTTTATTAAGCTCAATTTCATTTTCCCTTTTTCCCCCCTCCTTCAAATTCCCACAGAATGTTTACAAACCACACTTTCCATCTTATCCCAGTCATCTTGATTGTTCTATTTCAGTGTTGAAGAAGATACTCAAAATTCCAAGGTATATTCATTTTGTTGCTTTTTTTTTTTTTTTAATATATTACAATAGTTTTCTAAAAAGGGATCCATAGAGTATGGTGACATCAATTTTGTTCTTGATCTGCATTTCAGGTTTGCCTACTGTATTTATGAGCATAAAATATAAATTTCTTAAATCAGAATTTTATATTTTCAGTTAGTTTAAGAAACTACATAGACTAGCTGTTAATTGCTTGCTTGTTAATCTGGAGTGACGTAATTACAAATCCTTGAGAAAGCAGTGGGGAATTACTTAAATTGGACTTTCAGGCCATGATAACTTAGTAGTAATAACTTGCTTTAGTCTTTTCGCAATTGTTGGAAGTTTATTTTATTTTTTTAATAAATATTTGTGCTAGTTTAAAATTTCTGTTGAAAAGTTTGAATCTGTAAGACTGTTTGGGGTGCTCAGATGCTTGTCTTTATTTCCAGTGCCCAGAAGCATCATCCTACTGGAATGGGATTGATATTCTGTGCCCAGCCCTCTCCACTACCCAGTGCACACTGGAGGAGACTGAAAGTATTTCAGTTTTCACACTGATTAATTAGAGAGACTGAATTATACAGTGGGTGAAGGACCTTGGAAGTCTGAGGCTCTTAGAACTCTTTCCACCTCCCCATCTTGGCTATGACACAGAACTGGTAGAGACCAGCCACAGGGACATTGGTAGATGCCTGAATGGAAACAATCTTTCTCCTCTCTCCTTCAGTGATGTTATTTCTTCTTTTTTCCTTTATTCTGATGCAGCCTCAGAGAAACCGGGCTACTGATGGGTTGACAGTAACATTTTACAGCATGTGGTCAGGGGAAAACAAAGTATTTTTAAGGCTCGGCATGAACTAAAGGGGCAATGGGGATGAACCTATCCACAGAAAGTATTAAACAAGTTAAGTTTCTATACAGGTGGTGTTCACTGTAGGAGTCAGTCACAGGTCCAGTTCCCAAATCATCTGGTCTGGTTTACCAGTCTGAGCTGAGATAAGCAAACATAACATGCAGTATTTACATTTGCAGTCCTGAGTTTCCCATTAAAATGTTTGTAAAACACTGTAGAAATGTGGATGTGCTTACTGTGCAGATTTCCATAAAATTATTTCTGTGCTCAGCTGGAATACTGTGTAAATTGACTGAAGGCATCAGGTGGGACCAAAAACTACATTAACATTTTCTTCCTCAAAATGCAGCAAATAGGTTTCGATATTGCACTTGGAGGTTATTTTCTCTTTGGGACACAAAGTAACATGGCATGGTTCTTTTCTTTCCAAATGTCCTTCAGCTTGCTAGTTTCCAGGGCCCCAACGCTGTTCACCGTGATTCATTGCAGCAGCGAATAACGAATGTCACTAAAATAGTGAGATCGCCTGAGCTATTTCAGAAATTAATGGACTGACTGTGATATACTGGAGCCTCTTTCATGCATCTATAATTGGAGTGCCAATTTATTTCCAATCATTTCAAGCACTGTAATTATAGTGCATCATTGTTGCCTGCTTAACATTCATATGGGACACTGCCACAATAATGCTGGCAGAAGGCCACATATTTTACTACTGAAATGAATGGTAAAAATGAGAGGTAAAATAAAAAGAAACAGAACTTTAAATTTTGTTTAGAGGTTTTGTTCTGGCTAAACAAGTAATTCTGGTCATGGTAGATTGGTACAGAACAAACTCACCTTCATACAATTTCAAGAAAAATATTTTCTGTGTGGAATAGAAATCACTCAGGTAGGAAAAAAAAAGAAATCTAATGTTTTAAATAAAAATTCCACAGTCTGTAATATCCAAAAAAATATTCACATTTCAGCTGGTGAAGGAAATCAAATTATTTTCCAGAAAAATGAAAATGCAGCAAGATTTTTTTCTTTGTTTATAGCATTTAATTAAGGAATCATGAGGGCTGGAACTGACCTACTGAGGTCTGTGGTTTTGAAGACCTCAAAGCAGCATCATCTAGAGCAGATTTATCAGGGATATGTCTAGTGAGGTCCATGGCCTTGAAGATTATAAAGTAGGGTCAGACACATCAGATTTCTCAAAGCTGTTTCTAGTCTCTCCACACATGAACACTCTAACTTCTTTGGACAACCTAGTCCAGAGTTTGATACCTGCAGACAAAAACTTATTTTTCAGGTGTTGAAACAGGATTTTGCGTAATTCAGTTTGTGTCTGTTGCCTTTTGCCAGTTTGTTGGACAAAACTGAGAGGAGTCCGGCTCCATCTTTACAGCCTCATAATAAATAGTGAAAAGCTTCACAAGCAGGTGTATCTGAAAAATAAAGCTGATCAACTCCAAAGTTTCTACCCATGTCACGCATACTACAGATAATCCCCAGGGTTTCCTAGCTTCAGTGTAGAGCAAAGCTAGTAGTTGTCAGCTGGTGTGGGAAAGAACTTAATTCACTTTGGAACCTGCACCCCACAGACACTCCAGATGCAAGACAGAGGCCAAGTCTGGTTCCTGGGCAGAGAACAAAGTAAAAGCAGGTGTAGCCAATAGCAATTAAGGAGCTGGTCACTAGCAGTGCATTCTTACTTGTATGCTTTCTCCATCTTGGTAGGATTTTTCTGTCATTAGACACTTCCCTGATCTGATCTGAAGTTTTCAGAATTTAAGAATAAGAGAGAAAGCATCTATGAAAAAAAAATATCCCAGCAACAATCACCTTGCTCAGGACTGCAGCATGAAATGATTGAGAAAGGAAGTGATGGAGTTAGGATGCAAATTAGAATTCAGTTGCTGTGTCAGAGCAGTGAAGGAATTCCCTACCTGAGAGCATTGTAAAGTTTGAAAAAAAATCACTATTATCCAGAAAGGTCACCAAAAGAAGCCAATTAGAATTCTGGAAGGAATCAATCTTTAATAATGCCCTCCTTGGAAAGGTCAAATAGAACTCTGTATTGGTCTCTTATTCCCCAGAAGGCATTGGCATTATTTTACTTGATACGAATTGTTATAACTATGCAAAAGTTACTGAGAAATTGATCTTCTCTGTGTCAGTTAAGGACAAACATCATTTTGCCAAACACAGGGCAAACCGTGGCTGCATCAAAATCAAAATAATTGTATTCTAAAGTAACTGGATTGTCTTTCACATATACCTCATGTACTACTGTGCAATTATGAAGTCCTGCAGTATAAAAATGCTGTGTGAAGGAGGATCAAATTTAATTCATGGAATACTTCTTGTGTGCCCTGATGTGCTGCATGATATAAGGTGTAAAATGCTCAAGTTTTCCAAATGAAACTGTTTCTCACCATGCATATGACATTGAGAGCAACTTTAAAAACCACAGGACAGTTTTAATGCTTCCCTCAAAATACGTGAGCATGCAGTGAGAGCATTCTGTTGTGCCCGAAGCCAGAATATCTTATTTTAAGCCCTCAGGGAACCACCTGGAGGAGATAAGAAAAGCAGTGACATGGGTGATTCCTTCAGGTATAGAGAACAATCACTCTAGAAGGCTTTTGGTTGCTGATGATAAGAAAAATGACAGTGTAAAACATAAAGCTGGAAAAAGTGGTGGTGAGGAGAGGGTGAGCAACGTGAGATGAGTAAGAGGGATGACTTAGAAACCATCAGAAAGATGATATAAAAAAAAAGTCTCTGTTCAAATAAATATTGGGGCAGTAGTTCATAAAATGCAGATGAAGCAAAGAAAAATCAAAGATGACCCTTTTCAAGAAATAAAGGCCCATTTAAGGAGAGCACTTAAATTAACTAACCAGACCAAGACCAAATGCATACATTCTTGCACATATTCCAGAGATCTAAAAATAAAAAAGGTGAATGAGATGCTATTTTATGAAAACAAAATATTCATCTCCTTGGTTCATATGGTAGCTAGTGAGATGCTGAATTTGCAAGATGCAAATAATATAGGAAAGAAAAATCAAATTGTACTGATGAGAGAACAGATTGAGACTTAGGCTTAAAGACAAATAAAGGAGGAGACAGTGCAGAGATAGTTGATGACTCCTGGTCAAAAATAGGAATAGTAGCTATGCCATTGGAGTCTTCAGAGACTGCATCAGTGTAGTCATGAAGGCATGAGAGAGAGTTCAGTGTCTTGGTGCACGTAGCTGACAGCGAGGGCAGAGCAAGCAGAGTGCAGCCTCCATCTGCCAATTACCACATACAAGAAAATAAACTCTGTACTTAAAAATGTCTCATGATGTGGGCAACTAATGTATCCTGGGGAGTAGGCTGCTGCTATTTTTTCAGATGGTGATCCCAGGTCACCTATATGAGTACCTATAAATAGACACGGTGAATTAGTAGCTAAGAATGGGGTAATAAACCATAGTATAAATTAAATGACTTTGTATTTCAGCTCAGTAAAGATTATTCACTAATCAAGCATATAATTACTGAGCTTTTATGCTTATTACATGGTCAGTCATTTAATGGTTGTGTAGCAGCAAAGGCAAGGAACACTTTATCAAAACCTATCTGAAATATGCAAATGATACTACAGCAGATAAAACCTTTGTACAGGGGTAGTTTTGTCTATTTGTTTTGCCAGCTGTTCATCAACTACTGTATTTACATGCTGACCTAGGGAATTAAAGAATGGTTGGTATGGCATGAAAGCAAAAGAAAGCCTCCTTTGGAGATTTGCTGTAAAAATAAGTCTCTCTCAAAATATTTTTGAGTTTTTTCTGATGTAGTTATAAAAAAATCAAAAGTGTTTTTTAATTAGGAAAAAATGTCAGAGATCAGAGGTAGCCATTTTCCAGGGAGGTTTGCAGCTCTACTGAAATGTGCTAGGAAGGCAGCATATAAACTGATACAAACACATAAATTATTACCAGCATATAACTCAGCTACATCGTATACTTGCGACTAGGATGCACTGCTATACTGCCTAAACATGCATAAATAACACCACATTTCCTCTCCCACCACTAGCCTCGACTCTGAGTAAGAAACATGAGTAGGTAACATATTGATCCCTACTATTTCTTAACAGCTTTGAAGACTGCCATGTTTGCATTTTCATTATTCCTTCCCCTACTACTCCCTCCCCAAAATCACAAGACCTAGAAAAAACCAACAGCAACTCTGAAACAGAGGCTTTTCATGTGATCAAGGGCTTCTAAAGTTTGGTACTTTAAAGAAAAAAATCCAAATACCCTAGGCGCTATTACACTGAAATGTGTTCATTTTAACTGAGTAGACAGAGAAGTCCTATGAAGCCAACATTCTCCAGGCAAAACTGGAGAAGTCGTGCAATGTTTGATCTCAGGAATAGTACCCTCTGAATAACTCACATCTACACATCAGGTCACAGGGAGCATATCTGCTCCTTAACTGTGCATCCACGCAGGCTATTTTCTCCTTTAACAGATATACTTTGACAATGAAAAGGAATCTGATAAAGATACCTTAATTAATTAAAGTGCAACCTCAAGGCACTGGCTATGTAAACAACTGTCTTATGGTCATAGGATCTGAATATTTCTTGTATCTGAAATGTATTGCAATAAGAAAATTTATGTTTGTCTCAAATACCTCGACTCTCTGGCTACCTATCTACTAGTAGAAGAAATATGTTAAGGGTTGTTTTCTGGTGATAAGGACTACTGGCATGAACACAATGTTAAAACCTTTCAGACTCAATTACATGATGTCTGCATCCAAACTGCCTATTGAGAGTGATCCCTGGTGCCTGCTAACTTCTGAACACTTACCAGAAATTGCTCAGGTGGGGACTAACCAGGTTGGGTCCAAAAGTATGGCCAGGGATTGCTATAAAGTCTACCCGTAGAGGTTATTGAATTCCAATCCCTGAGGATAATTTCTGTTGCTGTTTATCAGTCTATATGTAGCAAAAATGTAATTTATCTAAATAGATGTAACCTCTGTTTTGGTTTTAATCTATGTTTTATTGCTGAGTCTTTTCTTGTGAAGCCATGGTCTGCTAAGAAAGCATGGCATGGGACAAACTAGAGTTGAAAACAACTGAAGATGCTAAAAAATAAAAAATTCAACTTTCTAAGAATTTTGGGGGGAAAATCCCACATTTTTATTCAAACCCTGATATATAGTTTCTTTGTTTAAACAAAATAAATACAAAAATCCATTGAATTCTGCACACTTATGCAAAGCCTGCTGGAAATAAAACAGAACAACAGTCTTGGCCTCTCCCATCTTATAAGGAAAAAAAAAAAATGGAATTCAAATTATAATCATATCATAACATTTGAATATATCATCTACCATACAATGCATTCTGGACTAAATGCTGGGACATCCAAAGAGTATGCCCAAGCAATCTGAGTCTTATATAATTCCTTATGACCCTCAATTGAGGAATGCTTAGAGTTCATCATGTCACTGGGAACACTTTTTTCTGTTCCTCAGAAGTGTTTATACAGCAAAATTACTACTATCTTAAAGCATCTCAGTGCTTGCAGAGAGGATGCACTTAATATCTTAATAATTGGACCAAATACATAGATTGCCTCACTTTTTTTTTTTTTTTNTTTTTTTTTTTTTTTTTTTTTTTTTTTTTTTTTCCCCTGAAATTGAAAAGATTAAAATTGAGGTCTCCAAAGGCATGTCCATACATAACTCCTAAAGGAGTTAGGCATTTAACTACTACTTTTTTCAACTGAGAATGAAGAGCTAAAATAATAGTTACAGACTATAATCTGTTTCTGAATATTGAAGAATTGCAGCTGACCATCAAACTGGCAAACTCAAGACAATGTGCATACTAGTAGAGGGGTGAAAAGCTCAAAGAATCACTATTATCTAGGTGGTAGTAAACTTTTTTTTCATTACTCATGTAGCTGATCACATGATATAAATATTTTGCCTTGAAAGCTCAATTTTTAATTGAATTTTTAATTATAGTATTGCTGAGGGCATAATATTGAACACACATAGCAACTTATGGACTTGTTCTCAAGCTAGATATGTTTTAAATGTAAAGACTTGTTGATATAAAGTGAAAATCACCTCACTCGCTGAACATCCCTGTTATTCATGTACAACAGTCCCAGTTCCCATGCGACTGTGCAAGTTCCTGCTTTCAATGCTAAGGATTTTTCCCTAGAAAACAGAATTTTGTCAGCAGCACCTGAGGAGTATACAAAGGCAGAAAAAGTAATTTGATGTACTGTGACTTATTTAATCTGTTCCAATGCTAATATGATAATTTATTTTATGTTTCTTCCAAGCCTGTTACATTTTCCTTAACGTAAGTCAGAGGTGTATTTGTTAATGCTTCAGCAGTGCTTTTGTTACTGCTGCTTCAGGGAAGGAAAAAAATTTGATCCTTCTCACAGCATATTTGGAATGTTGGTCCGTTCCCCAGGTTGGTCATCAAGAGTGGAATTAGGGCAGCAGTTAAAGTCATGACTTTGTAACATTTTGGAATGTTACACTCTTCTCTACATAGGGGTTAAGATACTTCTGAGATCTGAGAAGCAAGTTTGGTCCCATTTTGTTGTATCCCTTTTTTGCTACTTCTTTTACCTATCAGTTCAAGTCAGCAAATAGCTTTGGAATGATAAGGTCAACTGTTGCAAAAGGCAAAATCTACTGTACAAAAACTGTCCCAGCCAAGGACATGTAATTTTTCAGGTTGAAAAGACCTCCAAGGTCATCAAGTCCAACTATTAACTCATCATCACCATGTTGACCACTAAACCATAACCCCAGTTGTCTCATCCACATGCTTTTTGACAACTTCTAGGAAATAATACTCTCAATCTCATCTGTGCCCTCTCTTAATGAAGACTGTCTTCCCTCCTTTTTTCAGTCTCGAGTAGGGCATGGTGGATTATTCTACCCACTGATTTCCACCGGAGCAGGCTGTTAATTGGCTCTAGCTGCACTAAGGGTCGGCGTGGCTCTGGCCCCCTACATGGAAACCAACATGTTGGTTCTTGTCTTTGCCAGGTTTGGACTTGGGGTCCTTGCTACAGTTAGGCAGCCAGCCTTTCCTGATTGGAGGTCCATCTCTTACTTGCTATTCTTTTTTATAGTTGCTAGATTTATTTGTTAATTATTATTTACATTGTGAGGATTGTTTGGAAATAGCTTATTTTCCTTTTTTTTTACAGCTCATTTAAGTTAAGCTTCTGGAAGCAGGATACAGGAACAATGACAAACAGACTTTAACTGCAGTTTCTGTAAATGGTCCCTTTAATGGGCTCATAAATACAGTTGCCGGTTGTTTATTCTCTCATTAGCAGGATCTATGGTTTAACAAAAAACAAACAAACAAACAAAAAAAACAAAAAAAAAAGAAATCCAGGGAATCTGCAAATATCTGTATTTCCTTTTGTAATAGTTATAGAAAACTTATATTCAGAGTAACTCTGGGCCAATATTCCTCAAGTTTGAGCTCATAATGCCACATGATGTCTTGAGTTTGGAAGTGAGAATGGAGATGATATGATGTTTTCTCCTTGCCTTACTGTGAAGAAATCAGTTTGGAAGAGGGAAGCAGAAGAAATCAGGCAGAGGTTTGTTGGACTATGTGAGATCCAGATGATGGGTGAGATCTGATGCTCCATCATATCTATCACTCTCTCTCTCTATCTGTTTATCATATATGATGCCACTTATCTTCCTTGTTTCTCTCTGTCACACAATTTTAAAGGAAGATAATTCATGATTCATTTTCATGAACATAGGTGTTTATAATTAATATTAATGAGCACATTTCCAAAATATGGCATTTCCTTGTAAGCAGGATGACACCTGCTGCATGTGCTTAAATGCCATGTTGATGAAAGGTGATGCCCATTTCACTTTGAGGGAAAGGTGAATTTATCCATTTCTGTGTGGATGAGAAGGGAACTTACTCTGAGTCAGACATTAATACATTAAGCCTTGAGGCCACCCTGTAAAGCAAAAGCTTCTGAACTCCTTTACTCACTTTAAAGCTGAGCTCACAAATTGCTGTCCTTGAGGGTGAAAGGAGAGATAATAAAATTTGAAGAAAAGTGAAGTAAAGTTTGTCTGACTACTTCTTCAATTGAAGCTTTTGGTGTGCGAGCGTTTTCTGTCATCATTATGTATATGTGCCCAGTAGCACAAGATCTGCTGCCCTTCTGTGCCTGGAAATTCTCTAGCTGTGAAAGAAAAAGTACATCACATTTTAGGATAATCACTGACTTTTTCATTTTTAGCTTCCACCATTTCCTTTCTCCTTTGTGGCTTCCAGATTTCTGTGAAGCAGGTCCTTGCATTACACATTAAAGCTTTGATATGAACTACTGCCTTGCTTCCCAAGAGCCAGGTGTCTCATTTCTCTTCTGGGAATGAAAGCAAAGCTGTAGGCTCTCTTGTTGCATCATAGAATAGAATAGAATAATAGAATCATTAAGGTTGGAAAAGACCCCTAAGTTCATGGAGGTCAACTGTCAACCCAGCAGTACCGTGTTCATCACTGAACCATGTCCCTAGCTGTCACATCCACACACTTTTTGAACACTTTCAGGGATTTGACTCCACTGCTTCCCTGAGTAGACAGTCCCACTACCTGCCCATCCTTTCAGTAAAGAAATTTTTCCTAATATCTAATCTAAACCTTCCCTGGTGCAATCTGCGGCCATTTCAGCTGAAGAAGGGTAGATTAAGGTCAGATATTAGGAAGAAATTCTTTAATATAAGGGTGGTGGGGCACTGGAACAGGTTACCCAGAGGCATTGTGGGCCTTCCCTTCCTACAGGTGTTTAAGGTCAGGCTGGATGAGGCTCTCTGCAACCTGGTCTAGGGTTAAATGTCCCTGCTCAGGGAAGTGAGATGGAACTAAATGATCCTTAAGGTCCCTTAGAACCAAAACCATTTCCTGATTCTATGATATTGTTCCTCATTATTCATCACCAATCATTATTTAGTACCTCCAGAAGTCTCCACTTTCAGGATAGTGAAGATATGCTCCTACATCCTCACAAACAGTGAGAAGTCCTTCTACATTTCCTCATGTTCTCTGTGCAAGTTCACATTCATACTAAGTGTAGTATGTGACATCTCATATTCATGAATCACAAGAATGTTTTGGAAAACAATTTTCCCTTAATATGGTTATTTTAGAGTTTAAACTATCACAAAAGCTAGACCAGTGAAGTCCTTTTTTTGTATTTTTTTTTCTTCTTTTCATTTTCAAAATCATTCATTTTCTGTAACTATTTTATAAATGCATTTTGGGAGGTCTAATTACAGACCTGTCCATATCCATATGCTTTTTTTCAATTTACTCTAATACATTCCCCTCAGTATATTCATCATGCATTGAACAGTGCCTTAGTGAATTTCTGTAGTTTTCCGAGGGTTCTTTCTTCTTAAGGTGCTAAAGTGAATATGTGAAATACCGCATATTCTGTAGCCCTGGCAGGACATCAGATAGTACAGAGAAAATTGTCATTGACCTGGGAGAATTGGGGTTTTTCAGCCTGGAGAAGAGAAGATTTTGGCTACACCTTTCTGTTCTTTAAGGCAACTTATAAAAAGGATGGACACAAACTTTTCAGCAAGGTCTTAGTGACAGGACAAGGGGTTGTGGTTTCAAACTACAAGAGGGTAGATTCAGATTAGATATAAGGAAGAAATTTTTTACAATGACTGTGGTGAAACCCTGGCACAGGCTGCCTAGAAGGAAGTTAGATGTCCCATCCTTGTAAACATTCATGAACAGGTTGGACAGGGCTCTGATGAATCTGATCTGGTAGTGCTCCTTTACCTGAGCTGTCAATTCCCTGTCTCTTTCCTATTAATTGCCTTATTGCCTGTAAACAAGTTTAATTTTAAAAAGCTCATTTTTTCGCAGCAAATGTTCCCACAAAATTGGTTAATGATGAAAATACTGTTTCTGGGTTTGATGACAAGACTGCTGCAATCCAGACATGAGGATTAATCCTTTAGCTGTTTTTTTTTTTTCTTACCAGGAAAGAAGGGACATGGAGAAGAGAAAGACAATGGCAAACAGGGTTCTGTGTATGGAGCACAACAACAGAAACTCATGTCTTGCTTTTTGAGAGGTCTGAGAGCTGCTAGAACCAACTGCTTTGCTGTCAGAGACGCATAGGTCAAACAACAGCCAACACTATTATTTGAAGGTATTGAAAATATTTAAATTCCCAGATTATCTCTGAATATGTCAACAACATATTTTAGAACCATCCTGCCCACCTAAGTTATTTCTTTGTGTAGTGGGTTAAGATTCAACTAACCGGGCGGAAACACNTAAAGGGGAAAAAGATCATTGGTGTTCAGAAGGTTTTCCCCACTTTTATTTTAATCACTTGTTTTTACAGCAAATCACAAAAATTAACTTTCAGCACTTTAGAGGAGGTCTGCTAAATGAATATGCAGGGTTTGGAAGACAAGAGAGATCTGTAAGTTGTTCTACTGAATTACCTAGACAAGTTATTCACTTCTTTTCTGCTTTGTTCCTCTTGTATCCATTGGCACTGTGAAGTCTTTATGCAAAGGGATAGACTCTTGCTGTGTATTCATAAAGTCTCAGATCCAACAGGCCCTTAACTGTGACTGGGGACTCTGGAAGCTATAATAATGATGATGATGATGATGATAATAACAATAATAATAATAACAATAATAATAATTTCAAACTAGTAATTATTCAGTTCCTATGGAAGAAACTAAATGTGGAGGAGGGACCTAAGGAGTTTTTCCACTGGGTTTGCTCACATTTGGGGAATGCAGTTCCATTCTGTGGGAGACAGCTTGAGCAATTACTACTACTAGATTACCCCAGCATAAAGCAAGGGTTGAAGAAAGAATAAGTGAAGACTTTACCCTGGTTGCTTCAGAGTTCTGCCAGAATTCTGACAGTTGTGTGTAAAGATAACCATTGTACATCCCAAGGAAAGGGCTATTGTTTCTTCTGAAAATTGTGGATCTTGTAATCTTCCCATGGGAGAGATTTCATTGCTGACCAGTCATAGAGTGGCTTTGAGCATTTGGATACTCGCATTCCCTCAATTTGGAGGAAGTCCAGGCATCTCTAAGAGCATTCAAGGAGGATTTTTTTTTCGCGTATGAAAAAAATCACATAAAAATCACAGTTTTCAAAACACTCTTGTTAGGGATGTTGGGTAATAAGCCATCAAGTGATTCTTTTTAGACTGACATCTGATGATCTGATGGCACACACTTTCCTGTCTGTTCTAAGACACTGTCATGCCACACTTCTGTCTGGTATTTGGACAATCTGTTGATTAGCTCACACCACCCTGTATTTGCCATGAAAGGCAAGACTTCTTTTTAAAATCTAGTGGGTGTGTTCAACACCATTCTAGTGGTGCTGCATTTTTCAGCAGCAAGAGCATCAGCAAAGATCAGGTGCATAAGCTTTGTAAAATCACAAAATCCTTGCATAGTCCTGGGATAAAATCAGGCTAACAGATGTCATCATTACTGACAATCAAGAAAATTGAACCAGCGCTCAAGCATCTGTGTGAGGGTGGCATTACCTGACACAGAGAAAGTAAATTATCCTTCCATCATCAGGGAATCAATCCAAGGACTATGTCTTTGGATATAATTTGCATATGCTTCAACTTAGAAAGGGCAAAGGGAAGAGATTGTTTATTAGTGAAAGACTGGGTGGTATTAATCTGAGAACTGAGGGGAATTCTTAAACACATAGCATTAATATGTCAGAAAGAGTCAGAGTCAGCCGAAAGGTTATTTAGTGAAGAGAAAGATTTGTCCTACAGCTGCAACTAAGTTAACTGGAGTTTCTTGCTAAAAAATCATGATCTATCTCTTTACCCAGGGGGTTTATTTCAACAAGAATGTTTTATAAAATGATAGTAAGAGTTGATCATTCAAACCTCAGTCTCTTGCTTGGTGGTCTCTGTGTAGTGTTTCTGCACCACACTTAAAAAGACAGACATCCAAACACCTCTGCTTCTGGGGGAAATACAAAGCTTATATCACCCTAGGGCTTTCCCTGAGGTTTTGCATTTCTCCCAAGATAAACAACTTTTAAGTATGTACATTCCCTTTCTTGTCCTGTGCTGTGCAAATGTGCCTCAAGTTATTGAAGTGAGAACAGCCATTTTTGCTGAGAATTTAATGAAAACTGATAAAGGTGTTTTGTATATTTTCATGAACTTGAAAGACTAAGAAGAACGTTGTCTTCTTAATTTTTAACTCCTATGTACCCAAAGCTACATTTAACCAATTTATCTCCACACTACAGCTTGTGCATGAAGTCTAAATGCAAAGCACCTGGAAGAATACATCTAGGATTTGCTGGCAAATACTTGAAGCTGGAGAAACTATCACTGCTTCTGGTAATCAGCCTTGCTATGAAAAAGTTGTGTGCAATCAGTGTTATGACTATACCTTTTTAAATCTTCCTACAGAATCAGAAAGCTCTTTCGTCGCTGATACCTCTTCAAATATGGCTAGGGCGTCTCTGCCTAGGTTACACGGGATTTCTGTATCCCTTTTCTATAAACAGTATCATTTTCTGTTGCATGTTTCAACAGGCATAGTACAGAGGTACTGACCTATTTTATTTTACAACTCACGGTACTATCATCTGCTCTCTCTCATCCTGATTACTTCTGTCTTTATGCATACAAGAAAATTGATTTTCCTTTTTCCTTATAGTCTTCTATTGGAAAGACTATCAACCCTCTCCAAATCACTTTTTCAGATTTTGAGATACATTCCTTAGTAAGTATTGTTCACATAATACAAATCCAGAAGAGTCCTTCCAGATCCATCTGCATTTGATGATGTTTATTTTTATCGACATCTCTCTTGTCCATCAGCCATCCTACTTTTAAACCATCTAATATGTGCATCAGTGATATTTTGAAGAGTTAATTTTCCATCTGAAGTCAAAAACCGTAATAAATCTGAGTACACTATGAGCTGCACAAACATGATGAAGTCAAATAGGAAAATTAAATTTGTTTCATGAGCTGCTCTTATAAAACTGTATAGACTGGTGTTAATTATACTTCTACCTTTAATTTTTATTGATTGAATCCCATGTCAACTTTAGGATTTCTCTGCTGTAGAGTGAAATCAGATTAACTACTCTGCAGTTACCTAGATTATCCTCTTTTCCTCTTTGGATATCACCAAGAAGTAAGACTTACTCTGTACTAATGCCTATTAAGATGTATTTTTAGCAACCATCTCAATTCTTGGAAATTTCTTTCAGAACACCTGTCTGTAAGTTGCTTCAGATTTAAGTTATTTGAAAACTTCAAATATTTAACCAGTTGCTACCCCAGACTGCCCGAGGGCTGCTCTGTTCTTTGCTCAACATGACCCCTGGCTCCCTTGGTGTAGGGGTGGCTTTTCTCACCTCCACCTGGCAGGCTGCTCTCAGGTGACCTTTTTTTTGGCTGTCTGCCCTAGAGACATGAGTGGGACACCAGCTAGTGTGTGAACCAGGCAGGTGCCTTGCAGGTGGTACTAGTGTAAGCTCCTTGGATGGTCCCCTAAAGAACCAGCTCTCTGGAAAGGAATTGTTCTATTTTGCAGGAGAGAAAACTTGTAACGCAAAATTAAATGCCAATCAGCCCTAATTTTTCAGCCAATACAAAGTGGTTTTGTTTCTAGTCAGATAATGGTACATTTCTTTCAAAAGAAAAAAAGAAAGGAAACTTTTCTTTCATACCAAGAGCATAAGATGATGAAACGTAATAAGCAGAAAAACTTAATCAAGAAGGGAAGATGTCTGCAATTTTGACCCTCGACAGAAGCTGTAAGATGTCAGATTTAGAGGGCCAGAACCCTGTCATTGACTTGCAGCATTGTTTCACACATTACTTGAAATTTTTTCTACTTAATGGGCAATCTGTCAGGAGGAAAAAAAAAAAATGACATTTAAGCAATCTCTCTTTTGTCTCCTAAATCCATTAGCAAGAAATAGAAGGAAATACTGGATTTTTGTAGATAGCAATTTTGGATACAACTGGAAGAACAAACAGGACAAACAAAAACTGCTAAAATGCACTGTTTTACCTGTATCAAGTGACTGGAATTCCTTTTGAAGAACTTAAGTAAACCTAGAATATTTTTGGTCTGATGGTATGCAATATGTAAAGTTTCTGGAGCACGTTAAAAAATGAAATTCCAGTGTTTTTTTTCTGAATACATATTCATGCATCTTGTAAAGGAAGGAAACATCATTAAATATGTTTTGCAGAATTTCAAATGATAAAAAATAAAGTGCTATGATGCTTGAACAGCACAACAATAATCACTGTACTGCTAAACTGTGTATTATGATTGCAAAGCATGCAGATGATCCATCCAGTAGAATTTATGAGAAGTGCCCTGGCAGAGGACTGAGCTCTGAGCTTTACCTGAGGAGAGCTGCTGTGTTTTACTTTGTTCTCTTTGATGGAGAGAAAAAAACCCACCAGACTCCAGAGAGTCAGCTCAACACTTTTGTTTACTGACTGAACGCTGAGATGAAAGATTTCCCTGACATGCAGCCATCTCTTATTGCCAGCCCAGTCCAGAAGAGAAGAATAAAACAAAGGGCAAAACAAATGGCACAGATAAGAGCTGGTTGAGGAAAACAAATACCAAGAACAGTAATAATAATGATGCCAAAGAAGGAGTGGAGAATACAGGACCAGCTGAGCATAAATGAGAGAACAAAGAAAGCAGGATAATGGAAAAGAGAGAATAATTGGAAGAAAGACAAACACTGGGATGTATTGAAAATTCTGCTTAAGTGATGCTTAAACTCACACCATTGTTTTGAGGAACAGCTGTGTAACACTTATAGGTCAGATGCTGACAAATTTAATGCTATACCTGCCAGTGTGGGTTCATCTACAGAGATAAATGGAACAGATTCAGCTTCAGTGTACAGTTACTGGCGTCTTTGTCCTTTGCGTAAGGGTAATAATTTTATATTTGTCTCATGCCTGTTGTAATTCTTAGATCTGCAACCAAATTTCTACATATCACAGGGTGAATGGCATGACCTATTTATATATGTTGAGGACAGGTGCACACTTGAAAATATTCTTAAGCATCCTAATGACTGTGGTTGACTTTCTTTCCTCTTTTTTCTTACTGTAGCTGCAGACCATACTGAGTGGATTCATTTTGGGACTACACGTCTCAGACTTTTCTTGAGTGCATAGTGGTGTTTTGTTTTGGTCATTAGTGACGTACTCCAGTAAATAGCTCAAGTGTTGGTTTGGCCAGCGATGCCTTGTTTATCTCAGCCTCGCTTCTTGCCCATTTATTAGTTGAACTGGTGCTTCCAGCCTCCTTCTGCCTTTGAAGGGAGGTTCTAAGCCCCAGAGAAATGGATCATATTCAGTCTTGTTAATCCTATGCTGAATGCTACCAATTTTTGTGTCTCCATTTCTGTTATTGTGAAACTTGGCCGAGCAGTTATGTGTATCCTATTTAATAGTCAGGTGTATGATGTGTGCCCAGCATGCAGAACAAACCTTTGATCGACTAGTAAAGTCTTGAGCTGTGTACAATGCTTTGCAAATAAAGTCTCTCCATTATCCCAGTTTTGTTGATAAACCTGTAATGTTTTGGTTTGTTTTTATTTCTTCTGAGTTTTCTGTGTATTTTGTGTGTGCAGGTGTGAACAGTCCTTCAGTCCTAACATTATTGGTTCTGACTATCTTGGATTTTAATGTTTAGTTTATTAATTTTAATATTGGCCATTGAAGTAGGGCAGAATAGCAAGGAGGAGAGATCCATATCTATAAGAACAATCCTGTTTTGGAGAATTTGTGTGTCAGTAAGTCAAACCATGCACTGAGAATATTCCCAAAGAGCATATTCTCAAATTTCAGTGGTGTACTTCATATATCTTGAGAGGGGGAAGGTAAACATAGGTCTGAATATGAAATAATTTGAATGCTTTGAGGATGTGCCTTGGCACACAGTCAATTTGGTGTAATCTATGTAAATATAACTCAGGCCTTTAAAATTTCATCTATTCATCAGTAAAATAGCTCCTGTAGTACCTGAAGGGCAGGTGATCACACAGTCAGAGAACCACAGGATATTTGTAGTTGGAAGTGGCCTCTGGTCTCAAGCCACTCACACTGCCCAAAACAAGACCAGCTAAGAGCAGTCTCCTCAGGGCCCTTTCAAGCTACAGTTTGCACTTCTACAGGGATGGACAGTTCATTCTCCCCTCTTAGGGTCTTTTTTATAAATGTGACTATGCTCATGAAGAGTTGGGTTTTTTTTGTCCTAGCAGCTGATAAGTGTTTAGGGTGATGATAGGGTATTACAGCTTGTGTCACTGCCTTTTATGCCATTGTTATGCTCCTCTGAGAAACAAGAGGAGCTCCATTGGTGCTATACCCTCTCAGGAGGTAGCTGTAACCCTCTGCAATAAGACAGCAAAAAGGTTCTCCATAAACCTTCTCCAGGCCGAATAAACCTGCCTCCTGCAGTTCCTCCTTTCTTTCATGTGTTCAAACTTCCTGACTGGCTTCATGGCTCTGTGCTGGACTTGCTGGACCTGTATATTGATGTCAATTGGTTTCAGTGTTCTTAGGCACCCCCAATTAATTGGCACAGGCATGAAGATAACGTTATCAAAATACCCAACCTCACTGTGTGTTCTAGAAAAACATGTGGGTTGTAACTGGGAATGTGTGTGAAAAAATAATTCCAGAGAAATACTGTCTTATGCTCAAAATTACAGAAATTCCTGATATGTAACCTAAAACTCCCTCAGCTTTTGTCCCTTCATACTTACTACTGTGATAGACATGGTCAGGTTACTCTTTCAGTGGACTTGGAAACAAGTATAGTGGTATTATTTTTCCAAGTCTTGTGATATTTTAATATTTCACTGGGAAAAATGCATGTTTTCGTAGCATCCACTGTTCCATTCCAGGGCCAGCATTGAGCTTTGTCTTAATGCTGTGTTTCTCAGTATCGTTTTAAGGGTTCCCAGTGAATAGTGAATAATGATCAATCAAATTGCAATGGGAATCCAACAGTTGTTCTATTTGCACACAAAGTCAATGTTAGTTGTTGTCAAGATGAGATCAAGGAAACAAGAGGTCACCACTCCTCAGCCCATACTTGGGTGTTCTAAGTCAAAGTCCTTTTACATTAATTATTTCATCTGAGTTGCATTTATTGCAATGTCATTTTGATGTACCAGAGGTCTCTGTGACACCAATGCCAATTTTTCTCACTAATGATCAGCTTGTGGAGTTCTGCTACGTTTACTTTATCACAAATACAGTGATGTCAATACTGAAGTAAAAATTGAAGGTTTTGTCACTCTATGCTCTCTATTCTGTTCTCAGTTTTATCACTGTTACCCAGGAGGAACTTAAATAATGCCAAGTAACTATAAATAAGCTGGTAGCATGATCCCTATACTTTTTGTCCAGCTTGTGAGCTGTTTTAGGAAGCAGAAGTCTTGAGATACCTGATAGTGAGGCAGGATATAGCATTTTCTGCTTGACACATGAATGATCTATCAAACATGACTGTATTGGTTTGGCATGAATAGTAAAAACCAATTAGTGATCTTTAAAACTGACAGCCAGATTGGCCAGTTGGATACAAGTGGGACACACGGCTTAAATTCAGGTGAATTTTGGGAGGTTGCCCTCTTTTTCGCTGCGGGTCTGCCATGAGGTAACATCGAGGGGGGCAGCAGCAGGGCCCGGCTTCGGCCCCGCTGCTCCCAGGGCCAGGCCGGGGCAGCTGGGGCAGGGCAGCTCTGGGGGAGCCGAGCTGGGCCGCTGAGCCAGCGACTGCCGGCAGGGACGGGGCAATCACGGCTGTTAACACCCAGCTGATCCTAAGGCCTGCTGTGCTACCGGCCGGGGCGCGGGGGGGNATCTTTAAAAGATGAAACCCCAGTGTAAGTCCATGAAAGGCTACATGTTTGGGAGGCCACAATGGCAGGTTCCCAGGCGGGCTGCTTTTGTGGGAGTCAAAAGCCACAAACAGACTGTGTCTCTTGTGGGAAGTTACCAGAACAAAATCAGGAGGGACTTGCCTCTCTCAAAGACTGAATGAAAGACTATTTTATAAGTGGTACTGATCTTGAGTTCTGGTTTTCTGTCTCTTTACATTGTTTTGTGGAAAAGTAAACTGTTGGTAGGGGGCAGGGGAGTGCTTTTGAAAGGTTTCATGGTTTTTTTGTTCTCCTTTTAGTGTGTGTTAATAAATCTAACCGATTTTATCTTCAAGTTAAGCCTGTTTTGCCTTTCTTATAATCGTATTCCATAGTAGAAAAATATTTAGACCACTACACTAGATTTAACAAACAAAATTTGGTGAATGTAAAACCACTACAATGACACAAAGTTAAAGAGAAGCAGATTCAAGTTTTTTTTTTTTTCAAGACTTTTTTTTTTTATGGTTAGACAATCCAAGGCTGGTCCTGATCTCTTTGCTTGTTTGTGAAGTGGGTTGTGTGACTGTAGATGAGACAGTGATGAGGAGAACCATGGTTTGTGGACAGAGAAAATCAACAGGCGAAGTATGAAAGCAACTTTTTGTGACACTAAAAGTTAGAGTGGGAAAAACTTATTTCAGGAATACTTTGGCATTTTTGTAATGCTGGTGATTGTATTCCAGTGCCTAGACTCTTTTCTGGACAGTTTTTTATAGTTACAGCCTTACTGATGAATATGGAGTCTTGTGCAATTTCACTGTGTCCCCAGTTCTGGATCCTGACTGAGACCAGTAAGATTTCCCTCCAAAGGCATAACAGAACAACTTATCTGTCACTGTGGTTGTCCAGGGGAATGGGATGGGGAGCTCTGTGAGGCATCTTCCTACAAAGTATGGAGTCAATGTAAAAAGAACCTGGACAGAAGGACTTTGCTTAGTTTCTTCAGCTTTGCAATCCACTAATACATAAGCTAAATGAAAAAAAAATCTTTAAATATGTATTTAAATGATGTATCTACACATGTTGCATGGTAAATATGTGGGAAAAAAGGGGAAATAGCCAGAACCCCCCCACTTTTTTTATTTACCATGACTATCTATATCCTAGACCATATCCTTCAGATACCATTATTATTTCCCCTCCTAGTGCAGGTTTGTTAGAGCTGTAGCAGAGCAATTTTGCTACATACAATTTGGGGAGCAACCACTGCCCTCCAAGGCCATCTGAAAACTGCTTAAATTAAGAAAGGTTAATCCATTTATAGAAACGTGAAATGGAAGCATTATTTTAATATATCCTGTGATATGAAGCAAGTGAGCCTAGATCTTGAGCTTTGCTGTTACCTAGAAGAAATAAGTTCAGCAAAACCTGAAATCCAATTTCCATATATATTGCTGGTCTTATCACTGTTTTGTCTAAAATGTTAAAATAATCTTAATTATCTGAATGACAAGCAAAAATAAAAGTCAGCACTGTGCTCTGGCTCATTATAATTCAGGACTGGGATAATGTTGCTTTGGAAAAAACCTCATGTGTGTGCCATAAATTATACTTGGAAGAGACAAATAAATTACTTTCCCAACCAAATTATTTCCCCATGTTCAAAATGGAAGCACTGGAAAACTTTGCTTCTAATGGGTACATTTTGTGTTGATTTCTAAAAAGCAGTAATTAAGGTGAGTAAACATAGTTATTTTTTTTTCCTAAAATTTTGTCTAGGAACTGATACATGTGGTTTGCATATTTAAAAATCTAGCTTAGCTTCCATCATTTGATTTTGAACAATTCTTTTGGCTGCTTGTATGCATCAGTTTCCCTGTGATGAAAGAAGCTATTGCATTGAATTGTGAACATGCAAGTTTAATAAGTATAGTGAATAAGCTTTATATCATTCCTTGTGATAAGTTGGCAAATGAAATAAAACTTTTGATGACAGATTTTTGCATCCCTGTGAATTTTGATTTTTGCCTGTCCCAGTTTTTCAAGTGCAGAAGGTAGACATATGCCTGATGATATACCTGCTCTTGATTTACACATTGCTTTTCTCTCTATACTGATAGTATATGTTTGTGTTTATGCATTTGCATGACAAGCAAGGTCCCATGCCCTAGACTGCAGACATGCAAAAGATGAAAGGTGGTCTTTGGATTTAAGCTTTTCAACCATAAATAGACAAAGGATGAGAGAAAGGAATATTTGTATTTTCTCTCTGTAGACAGAGAACTTTGCCTACAGCTGAGATAAAATTCAAGCCAAGACCATGAATCCAGTCCTTCACCCCAGGATTATGCTTCCACCCTCTATCTATGGCTGAGGCTCATTTCCATATTTCATCGCATTAATGATTGTTTCCCACAGTTGCATGCTGATTATCCTGCCAGTTAAACAGAAAATCCAGGTGTATATCATCTGCAAGGAAATTAAACTGCCTACACTCTTACAATAGATTGTTGTATTTACATTACCTTTCTGATATCCAGCTGCAGCTGGATCAAATAAACCACTATTTAAATTGAATGACAGTATTTTCTTAAGACCTATGAGACTATTACTAGGGACTTTAAATCGGTCAATCCAGTTTCTTCTATAATTCTGTAATAGCAAACTACTTTCCAAAGGCTTCCTGTCATTTTTCACTCATTTAGAAGGGAAAACCTGCAGGAAGAATAAGTTACAGATGAACATTATTAGGGTGAAACAGCAGGGCTATATAAATTATGAAGGAGGTTCTTTTTTCTGAGTTACAGATTGATTCCTTTTGTAATCAAATTCCATTTTCTGTGCAGCTTCTTTTTAAAATGAGGTAGGCAGAGAGAAGATAAGTGTCTGGTGAAACACAGTACCTGCTGTTTAAGACTCTTTTTAGGAGGTTGCCTATAATGACACGACTCAGATTTAAAAAAAGAAAAAAAACCAGAAGAAAATAGGTCAGAGGTTCTCAGTACCAATTAATTTAGCATTCAAAAGGGAATAGAGATGGTTAAACTTCATGGCAAATTGAAACAGTTCAGAAATGTGAATAAAATACTGTCTTAGAGAGATAATAAGAATATGTAAAACTCTCAAACTCTCAATGAACTGCCAGGCTATTTCAATTATCACCTGTTTAAGAATGCAAATTGTTTTGTTTTTTCAACAATTGAATGACCATCACGGTACTTCCTTCTTCAATTCTTATCCATTTCCCTCACTGAGGACCATGTGTGCATCTGTCATGTGGTATTGCTCCCCATCACTGAAATGCAGCCACCTCCAGGCCAATTTGTTTTTTATTGATGCTTAAAAGCAGAGGGACCAAATTCCTGACATGGTTCCAGAAATTTCGACCAGAAAATTTTCAGTATGCTCTGTTGTCCCAGAAGTTTGTTTGCTAGTGGGATTTTCCATCTTCTTATATGTATGGGGATATGCCACTAGCATCTCAACAGGAGACAGGGGACTGAGCTGATACATCTTATCCCTTCACTGAGTACAAGGGCTCATTTTCCATCTCATGACCCAATGTAAGTGTGCTTTCCTAGTCATTTGATGACAGAGAAGGGCACTCTAGAGTAAAAGAGTTTGTTCAGTCTAACTCTTCTCCTGACTAACTCAGAGTCAAGTGCCTGCTGTGAAGGTTGAGTCCAAGACAAGGGTCATTGATTCAAACTTTTCTCTACAGGGAACTGTACCTGTAGTGTCAGTGAGGAAGAAGTAGTCTTGGTGCTGATGTGGCATTCATCTTACAAACAGCACCCCTACTCAATGGCTCTGGGTAAGGGAAGATCTCATTTTTTTTCTTGAACTTAGATGCTGTAAGGGTTGATAAGTTTTATTTTTATTGTGGTTAGCATAAATAGGATCTTGGGTCTAACTGTGACACCTGAATGGAGATGAAAGCTACTAATATACTCCAGCAGAAGTGTAGGAAGCTTCCAGAGATAGAGGCTTGTATGGCATAGGACATAAAAACTCAGATTTTGTCTGTAACATTAAGCACATCCATTTTTCTCCACCTCTTTTATTATTTATTAGTCATAACCACAAGGGTATGACAACTGCATGCATTTAAGGAGTCCTTCCAGAATTTTTGGAGCGTGTTTCATTCACAGGTACTTCTCCACTTCATTCTTCCTTCTTCCGTCAAGACTTTTCCCATTATGATCAGTGACAAATTGTCAAGACAAAGTCAGTTTGTCTTCTAACAACCAATCTATACTGAATACTTCTATAATACGTCTATAATAGAAAAATTATATATGTATATATGCATAGATATATACATATATAATTCAAAAGTGAGCCATATAGCTCTCACTAAAAAGACCCAGTGCCTCAAACACTGACAGGCTTGGGGTACTGACCACCTCTCTAGGAAGCCTATTACAGTGTTTGACCACCCTCTGGATAAAAAAATGCTTCCTGAAGTCCAGTCTGAACTTTCCTTTGCAGCTTTGAACCATTCCCACCTCTCAGCACTGCACTTCCCGTGTCCTCACCTCAGAAAGCTGTAGGGAACGATGAGGTTGCCCCTCAGCCTCCTTTTCCCCAAACTAGACAAACCCCGAGTCCTCAGCCGCTCTACATAAGACATTCCTTCCAGCCCTGTCACCAGCTTTGTTGCCCGTATCTGGACACATTCAAGAACCTTCACTTTGCTGTGGGGCCCAGAACTGCACATCTTGCTCCAGGTGAGGCCAAACCAACACTGAAAACAGTGGGACAATCATCTCTTCTGCCTGGATGGTGATGCTGTGTTGGATACCCCTGTGCTGCATAGGGGGTTTGCCCTCTTGGCTGCCAGAACACACTGCTGGATAGTGTTGCTGGATCCCTCTCTGCAGGGCTGTTCTCCAGCCATTCCTTCCCTGGTTTATACTTGTGCCCAGTGTTACTGCATCCCAAGTGCAGAATCTAGCACTGGAACTTGTTAAATTTCACCCTATTAACTATTGCCCAGTGCTCCAATCCATGTAGATCCCTCTTCAATGCCTTATTTCTTAAGAAAGTCAACAGTACATCCCAGTTTTGTGCTACAAGAAAGCTTGATGATAACAGTATTGAACTGGCCCTGAGATTAAACCCTGAGAACACCAGTAATGTTTTCACCTGCTTCCATGGCTGATGTTTTGCCTTATCTGTTGTGATTCCAAGGACATTTTTCTTATTTTGTGTAAGAAGAGTGTGGCTGTCACTGGAATACTCTAAAAGGGCAGGTTTTGCAGAGGAGAGGCAGAGGTAAGAGATCCCAGTCTGACCTGGATGTCTCATTTTGTCCTCTAAGGCATAAGAGGGCAGGAGGGAATGCACAAAACTGCTATCACCAGCCCAGCCTTATGAATCACTTGAAATGTGAGTGAGCTTCAGCAGCCTGGGGACATCGATGGCTTATAAAGGGAAGTGGTTGGAGACAGGCATAACAAAGATAGGAGGGGAAAAAAGGGGAGAAGTCAGGAGAGATTCCTCTGATAAAATAGGCATGTCTGTCTAAGCCAACCACTCAAGGCTTCTGTTACAGCCTATGGAAAAAAAAGAACATTTGTTGAGTCCTCATCAACAGAGGTTGCATTTCTTTCCTTCTTGCCTCAGGGAGGCCCTGACAGGTTATATACCCTATTTCCACAGTGATATTTCTTCCATAGCTCTTTAGTCTGGAAATGATTTTTTTTCATCCATCACTATAGGAAAGAAAGAATCAGCTATGAAAATGGAATTTAGGTAAAAAGGTCTATTTGTAGTCCTTTTCAGTTGATGGACTGCCTTCTCTTTGTTTAGTTATCCAGCTTCCAGATGAAAAGGGTCTTTGAGGAACTTTGGCCTGGGCAGATTCTCTGTGTGACAAGTTGGGGTAAATAAACTTGCTTTCTTGGGTTTTTTTTGTTCCTTACTGGTACATAAGTAGATAAAACCAAATTTTTCAAATGTGTGAGTCCAGACAAATATGCACTTATGCAACTTACAAACATTGGGTATTCTTTGTTCTTTATCAGCCTCACTATCATAATAATAGTTTGTAGTCACATCTCTGCTGGTAAATCAAATAATGCCAGGATATGCTCCTGTGGCCTGGGACTCAGCCATCTCTTCTATTGTATTGTGGGCATGGTTTTGACTGGAGACACCCAGTGTTTGGTCAAATGCCTCCCAAGCCAAATTGGAAAGTTATGAGTGATGATTCCGAACAGGCACTGGAAACTGAGAGTTTAAAAGGATAAAAGCTGTACTGTGTCAGCTGGCTTCAATGTCAGGCAACAATTCTCTAATGTTTTGTTCACCAACACAGACACAGCCTCTGAGTGTTACCAGTCAACAGAGAACCAGCATTAACTTGCACGATAAAGAACTGGGTTTTGGTGCTAAAAGGCGTGATACCACATCACTTTCCTGTGAAGCACTACTACAGTGACATAGCATTGATATTTGTCTATCTAGCCAGGAAGAAAAAAGCATGAAAGATCTGTCTCAGATACTTTTTTTATCCTCTGAATATGTATCACAGAATCATCATAAACTCATAGGGTGTCTGAGGTTGGAAAGGACACTGAAGACCGTCTAGTTCCCACCCCTCTGCCATTTGCAGGGACATCTTTCGTTAGACCAGATTGCTCAGAGCCACATCCAACCTGGTGTTGAACACTTCCAGGGATGAGACATCCACTCAGCACCCTCACAGTGAGGAATTTATTCCTAAATATAATCTACTGTATATTTTCTATCTATATGGGATGTACACAAGCACTAGGTTTGACACTCGATGGGCTTCTTAGACCGAGTAGGCTGTAAATTACCTTTATTCCTTCTTGCACCTGCAAGACTAACATGCAGTAGCACGTGAGCTACAGCAATGATCTGCATGTATCTAATGGAGGCATCTGGGATTTCTGAATGGCTGCCAATCTGGTACAAATCCGAAGTCATTACCTTTCACCTGCCAAAATGTCTAAGAAGGTACTGATGCAAGATGTGAAGACTGTACTAGTGCAATCCCTGAACATACACATTAAATTCACTTGCTTGATCCTACATTCCTAAGTATCTCACAAAATTGTCCGGCTGCAATGATAGTGACTTATTAGTGTCAGCATTTAGTATTTGCTGGATGAAGAGGTGAATGGGCACATTTCTATAGGTTAACAAGGACTTCATTATGTGCAGATTTGCCAGTTTGGACTGGAATTAATTCAGAAGCAAACTTTGGGACTGGCACTGGTCTTCAATGCAGTCTAAAAAAAGTAATGTTATCAGTTTGGTAATTTATTCAGTCTGAGGGAAACAGAAGACAATGAACTTCATCTCACAGATTTAACTGTCTCATCCCATTTCAGAACAGCATCAGACTTCCAAAGTGAAAGTGATATAGGAATGTCTGGAAGACAGTATAAACCAGCTAAGTGTTTTTCCACGAATGAAGGCTCTCATAATCTATTAAAAAAATTCATCACTATTTAAGGACTCCCTCTCTGCCCTTTGCCTCCCAAGACAGAGAGGCCAAATTAATTTACAAAATGCTGAAGTCCTAAAATTTAATGATATCATTACTATTCAATTGCAGTATGCTGTTGGACAGAGAATCATGTAATGAATAAAGTTCTTTTATGCCACCCTGATCCAGCCGAGTGTATTAAATAGCTGCCTAGTTCTCACTTGAGAGAGAATAAACACAGCTTTCATTCAAAAGAAGAACTTCATTCTGTGTCAGTAATTTTCATTGACATCAACAGTTTGTAAGGTAAAATCAGTCACATTCTTAACTGCTTATCTTGGTCTTAAAATATTTGCCTAAATGCTTTAATGAGGTGAAATCTTCTAGGCCCTAAGAGCACTAGGAGTCCTTACCATTCCAATCTGCCTTCCCTGGACACCCTGTCCATGGCCAAGGATACTGTTTCAGACCAGCACAGGATCAGTTCCTGTCTAGTCATGCTGCAGGATGCTGGTTTGGAGCCCTACCACAGTTCTGCATGGTCCAGAACCACAGGCTGATAACTGGACCTGTCCTCATCCCAGCCCTATCTCCATGGCCCTGCTGAAGAAAGGAGAGAGGAAAATTTTCAATATAAGTTTTTTCACAGTGACTCTAAAAATTGCCAGTATATAATCCATTCACATGGGAGCAGCATATCTGATCTTTATTTTTAATATTATATATCTGAAATAGGTTTTTTTTTTAGGTTAAACCAAGTGATTTACACTCTTTGTAATTAGATGTAGCAATAAGAATAATATTTCACATTGTACTGGAATGTTCTTTTAAACTTTGTCATATAATCTTAAAAAGCTTAATAGATATGGTGATTGGTATCTTAATTCAATTGTTACTTGACTTGTGGGCTGCTTCTTGATTTGCTTGAATAAATGGTTGAGTTTTCTGTGAGATAATTGTCTTCTAGGGCTTTCAGTGACTATATTTTTAATTTCTAAGTGGTTCTGTTTCTGCCCTGGCTATTCAGGGACTTTTTTCTTCTAATAGCATTAATGCCAGTAATGCAAATTGGGTAATACTACTGAATAAATCATAAGTTCAGCATGTAAAGTGTAATTTTCAGAGCTCTTCCTGTACTGTCAGTCTCATAAATCCCCATTTTTAAAAGGGAAATGAACATTATTATCCATATTTTCCATCACAGAAGTGAAATGCTACATTTTCTTATTCAATTTCTATTTTTTTCCAGGCAGATTCTTGTGAATCTCAACAGTGTCTGTCATTTCTCTGTTGCTCTCTTGTATACTGAAGACATGGCTGAACTCCGAAGACTACCAACACCAAGCTTTGGATGCTTGGTTATGTTTGTTCTTGTAAATGAAATGTGTGTGAGGCCACATTTCTCTCTGTGAGATCATCTGGCATAGAATGATCAATGTCTATGTGAATAAATTATCTTGGACTCCAAATGGGGGCAATCTGTCTGATGGATCAAGAATGGTCTCTGGTTTATACTATCACTGATAGAAAAAGAAAAAGGTCCTGGATGATGCTTGTTGCCCTTTTCCAAAACCTAAGCCATGGACTGTACTGTTCGCAAGTGTCATATTTAGCAGTACAGTCTGATCTTTTGTGTCTGCAACTCTGAGTTCTCATCAAAATATGCACTGAGACACCACAGTGTTCTTCAACAATGATGTGATTACGTATGAAACATTTTCTCAGGTATCAGATGTCAACCTGTATACAGACATGCAAAGTTTCGGGATTCTTTTTTGATGTTAGAAGTAGTCAACAGGTCATCATCAGCCCTGAAAGTCATCTCTAGCAAAGATCCTGTAGACATGGGTGTTGAGAGGACAGGTTTAAAACTGGAAGATTTGGTGAGGAGGGTAAATGGAGTTGTTTTTTCTCAAGATGACCTTGCAACTGGGGGATGCTAAGAATATTCCGTATGTGAAATTTCACATATTGTGCTTGCCTTGGGATTATTCCTGTCTGTCTTGGGACGTGGAGTTTCTGTAGAAGAGAGCAGAATGCTGTCAAAAAGTATCCTTCACAGACAGACTTGGGTCTTCTGCTGGAAGAAAGAGAGACAAGAACCTTGGAGGTTATGGAAATCACAGCATTGTGAAGTTTTTTGTATGTGCCAGGCCCTTTGACATGATGCAGTCAGGAACACACTGGCTCGTGTGTTTTGTTCCCCTGTTAAGACTGGACTAGAGCCAAGCAGTATGTGTGTCCTCACTTGTTTTTTTGGAATACTCCAGCCAGTGAAGTGATGGAATAAGTTCAGTGTTTACTCTTCAGCTGTGGGTTGTGGTTGCCCTGGTTAATTGCATCTATTAATTCACCCAATGGGGCATAGATTTTTAATATCCAGAGGTTTTCTGGTTTTGGTGTGGACAGCAGGGAAAATATTCAGCATTTTTCTATGTCTGGGTGGCCACCATTTAGAAAATCTTGGTAAAAACAGTTTTCTGTGTGCTCTGATATCTGCAGTTGTCAGCAAAGCTGTGATGAAGTGCCGTGTACTGTGGTTCTGAAGAATTTTCTTCCCTTATATCTTGTGAAAATGGAAAGGACTGAAGGGACTGTAGCTACTTACAGGTCCCCAGATTCCAATTGCCTAATTATGGTAGCATTCTACTATGAAAAGGAGAACCAGAAGTGGACTTTTAGAAAATTGTTTGTTGGGGGTCAGGGGTACCAGGGCATGGCAGGACAATGTGGCCTTTGAGAAAAGATGCTGTTAAAAATAGCACATCTCAGGAGATGGGCTACAGGACTGGACATTGGGACACCTTGGGAAATAACTAAATACTTCTGCAGATTTGCACTTGGTGTTTCTCTGCTTATGTTTACAGTATTCCTCAGAGGATAAACTGTGGGCCTGACAATGTGGATAACCTGGGAATTTAGTTTCAGAGTCGCAGACAAACTTGGCCACCAAGGCACTGGAAATACAGTGGAGCGTATAATGAAGACAGTCTATGTCTGAGGGAAGAAACACATCCTTGAGTTATTGACAAAGAGAAAAAAGAAATGGAGTCTGCTTGTTTTCTGCATTAAAAGTAGAAAGTATTTATATATGATTATATCCAGTTGATTAGGTAACTTTTTCTTGCTTTTCTTTACTTCCATCTGACTTGGCTGTCTGTGTATGTAAAATCTTTTTTCAGAGAGATCTGGAATGATACCTCACTAGAGTATATACAAAGATAATGAGACCCCTTCTGCTGGAAAGAATAAATCACAGAAGGTTTGGTTTGAAAAGCTGCAGATCTCACTGTATTGGTTTGTGTTATGGTGACTCAAATCTGTCATCTGACTAAGAAGCTACTCTTGAATTATTTTATTCAGCAACGCACTAGATGTTGTTGGCATAGAGTTCACTTTCATCATAGCAGTTTGGTTGCGGCTGTGTTATAGATTTTTTTACCAAAACAGTACTGGTAAAATAATAATATTCTCCCTATTGCTGAACTGTGTTTTCATTGAGTCAAAGACTTCTCTGTTTCTCCTTCTGTCCTTCTCTCTTCTCCTCATTGAATACAATGAGGGTTTTGCAATAGGTTGAGCAAACCAGGCAGATAATCCAAATTAACCAAGGAGATAGTCCATGTCATATGACGTCATGTGCAGCAATATAAAGGGAAAAGAGAGATTTAGGAGCTAGGTGCTTTGGGTTTTTCTCTTGCTTGGGAGCTGGCTGGGCATTGGTCTACCCATGAGAGGTGGTAAATGATTGCCTTTGCATTGTTTGTTCTGTTTCAATTTATTTGTCTCTTCTCCCATGTGACCGTCACTTATTAAATGTGCTTTTACTTCAACCCTGAAGTTTTTGTGCTTTTATTCTTCCTTTTCCCACAGCCCACTGGTGTGAGGGAAGGGGATGAGTGAACTGCTGTGTAGTGCTTAGCTGCCTACCTTGGGGAACACACAACAAGCAACCAAACAATACTTTTGATTGCAGAAACTACAATTGCAAAACAGAGTGCACATTACTTACTCTCACCTAATCTCGTGCTTTGCTATGAGCTCAACAAGATAAAGCTTCTTCATGAGGTACAGGAGTTAATGGATTCTTCTCCAGGGATGAGGAGGTATGCTTGCATTGGACACTCTGAACAAGCTCATTTAGGAACTCAAGCCATATAATGATGGTAGGATGGAATTTCTCAGCAGGACTAGTTAGCCTGGAAAAAGCACAGTTTCACTGCTCTGCTTTCATCATCCTGATACTATGTGGTTGGTTGTACAACCATCATTCTCCTTGCATCCTGCCTGACCTTGAGGCACCTCAGTTTTGTAATATCTTCACTTTTCCTGTATGCTTAGAGCCTGATACCCATAATGCTTCTCATTTCTTTGTGTCAAGACCTGGTTATGACTTCTTCTTTCTGATTTTTTTTAATCACATTATTTTCAGTGAGGAAATTTAGGATATGTCCACATGATGGTGGTGTGCTCAGTCTTTTCAACATGTAAGCAGTGTTCTGCATGACATGGCTTGTTGTGGGGTGAGAAAAGTGAATCATTCTGCTTTCATCTCATCTGACACACCATCAGAGAAGAACACTGCAAAAATTCCTGCCTTATAGATGCCTACATTACAGATGCTGCATATAGGTATTGGAAGAAACTGGAACCTTCTAATATAATACTAAATTAAAACCAAGGTTTTGAATGAGCCCATTTCCCATACTCATTAGCAGAAGAGCAAAAATAGAGATGTACCATCTCTGCCTTTATACTTAGAACTAAGCTGTGGAATTTTTTCATCACAGAATTAACTTCACGTAATCTCAGGCATCTAAATGTCAGAAAAATAATCTAACTATTCTTCCTTTGGATGCCTTAAATTTAGGTGAGATGAAACTCAATTAAAATAAGATTTGCTGTTCAGTTACAGTGTTTTGTTGTGGCATGAACACCATGACACCTTCAGGCCGTGGATAGATTTTACCTACAGCTATATACAGCGGTATTGAAATCTCCAGTCGTTCTCATGTGGAGCCAGTGGTAGTGATGTACAGATTTTAGAGAGAATCAGCTGAGGCTGATATGCCTTCAATACTTGAATCATTGAATTTGTCTTTCTATGGCTTAGCTGTCAATTTGTAAATTCCTTATTCAGGCATTTTAATAAAAGCAGCCCAATTTATTGATCCTGTCTGTAAATGTTGCTTAAAATGCATTGTTTCTGTGATAGAGTAACAAGCTGTTAATTAAAATTAAATAATATCCCTCCTGGAATATGTGATTTTAAGTACTTGGGAAGTGCTGACCTCATATTTCTACAAGCATTTGTAACAGGTGCAGAAATGCACACACACACATAGACCTTCTTCCTTCTATTATTATTTTCATTTACAGAAAAACAAACCATCCCATGACTGAGGCTGCATGTTTCATTGCTTTGATTATTACAGCAGGCTCAGCCATGTAGCCAAACACTGTGAGGCCACTCATTAACTTTGCAGGTCGCTTCAGCTGAGTTTAAAAGATTTTTATTTTTAATCTGTCCCCATGCTTTGATACTGTGCCCAACTCATGCAAAGATTTTGTGCAATTCTGGAAGTCCCTTTGCCCTGTAAAAAGGAGTTAGCGAGGTTGCTAACCAAAGAATGATCATTTTCTGGTAAACAGCATATAGATCCACCAGAGGGAGGTGCAAGAGGGTCAAAATGTGAGCATTTATTTGACACCAACTTCTTAATGCTGCAAGGTGACTAGAAGTATTCTTCATGGGCTATGGACATTTCTAGAATAAAATTCACAATCTTCCAGCGCACATACAAAATAAACAGATTTACTGCCTGTGGACACTCCTGTTTCCCTGAGTGAAAAGTCTGAGTGGCTGCTCAGATCTCTAGATATCTACCTTGAATGCCACCTACTATGATCTCTGAATCACTTCATAAATTAGTCTTGCAAGAGCTGAGAGCTTCACATCAATGAATTAAAGAGAAAGATAAGGTACTTTCAATTCGTTATAATGTGTAAGCAACTAAACATCAAATCCTAGAAGGATCCTGTGAAGAAAAGTAGAATTTGCACGAATAGCAGTGCTAGAGATGTGATTTTTATCTTGGATACAACTTTATACTATGTGAAACTCAGTGTCCACAGTCAAAAATACTGTTAAAATTGGAGAAGATGGAGAAGAAACTCAAAACTTATTCAAGCACTGAAGAAAAAAGGCTTGTAGTGGGAGAGGATAACTTTCTGTGTGTCAGAAAGATAGAAGGGTATGATTTGGTATTTAGGAATAAAGTACTAACTGGCTTATTAAGAACCTAGGTAGGAATATAAAATCAGGTGGACTTAAATGAGAAACTAGGAAGAAATAAAGTTTCCTTTCCCTCTATGGAACAGACTAGGAGAGCAGGAGTGGTGTTTCATGGAAATAAAGCTTTCCACATATCTTTGGATTAAGTCTGGATGTACTGCTGTGCTCCTTGGAGGGTTATATCTATAACATGCAGGAGATCAGACTATTTATTCTGATGATTGCTGGGATCTTAGCTTCTGTGAAGTGCTGAACTCATAGTAGTACTATGATTTTTCACAGATATAGGGCAACTTTATAGACAGAGCTAGGTTAGAAAGTACCAATATTTTCTGTGTGAACAATTGAAAATGTACAGTGCTTGACTGTTCAACAGTTTTATTGGATTTTTGTTCAAGGTGAAGTTTCTGCTGGCTATAGATGTCATGGTGAAACTCCTGAGGCTTGTGTTGGATTTATATAAAAGTTCAATGATGAAAGCTTTCCTAGTATTACCTAAAAAATACTTGCCAAAAGCAAAGATAGAATGAAGTCTGGCCAGGACAAATTTTAACTGTGTGTTGATATCAGCATTTTTACTTTTCCTGTAGTCCCACCTCTGATGCATTTGTATTGCTTAACACACACCCTGATGTCAGTTCACTCTGTTCTCTGAGAAGACTCTGTATGAGAATATCATAAGTAAAATTTTTGTTAGGGACTGTCTCATGTGCTAGGAGACAAATTACTGCACAAACCCTAGAAAAGATTTTCCAAGTTAGCTGACACAAGCCACTTAAGGACCCTTGTTCATTTGAAAGAGTACTGTCCCTTTAGGGATAATAACTGTTCTTGTAGGGACAATCGTGCTGCGTAGTAAATTCATACTGGATATCCTCTGGTCCAAGGAATACTTTGTAGGATATGCCTATGTACATGTCCCTGTTCATGGACATGGAATTTACAACCAAAGCATAGGATGCATCTCACCCTCTGTGGTGCCCACCTCTGTTGTGCATTGGGAGACTCTAAATGGTCGCTCTATACTAAACACCTGCCATAAGAGAATGGATGGAATGCATCTTACTTGGTTAATCTTAAAGCATTTACTTGGTTAATTGTAATGCAGCTGCTTGCTCCTCTGTGTAGAGGGAAACAGTCAAGTCTTCTGCACTGAACTTTGAATCATTTCTAATCAGCTATTCAGTTCAGATACAGATATGCATCACATTAAAGGAACAACAGGCACATGGAAAAGCCAGAAAAAATAATGGAATTTTAAATTCACTTATACAGAGTATGACAAAACTGTGAAGAAAAGAAAGCAGCAAGAAAAGGATGACTGTGAGCTGAGAACTGCAATATATCTGTGAGCCAAGAAATTATATTGGTATTTAGGGCTGATGCAGAATAAATGATATGTAGAAAAACTCAAAGTGATAAATAAAGTCAGATTATTCTTGGACAGAGTCACACATTATATAGCCGTGAGACAAAATAGATCAAGAGAAGCTGATTTAAAAAAGAAAGAACTTTGAAAGAGTGGAGGAATTTTAATCATGGAAAGATTTAATTATGCTCATATTGATCAGTATCACAACTCTGAATAAACTTCCCCTACACAAGTTCTGAACACTGCGCTCTTTAGGGAATGAGTCCTCTTATGCATCTTTTCAAACAGGCTACAGAGCATGCACCCAGTTGCCTTTTTGGTCTCACAAGAAATGAGCCAACTAAACAACTTACATTGAGAGGACTGGTTCTTTGGTGGGGCTAAAGAATTGAGGGAGAGCTCTTTTCTTCTAGCAATTGTAATCATCTTAATGTACTCAAATGTCCTTTACAACATAGAAAATTGCTGGCATTGCTCGGTTGCCCAGTGTTACTGATTGAATCTTGTGGGACAACAGGTGATTATAATAATGAAGTAGTGAAGATCATAATGACGACCATAATGAAGATCAGTCCATAATCAGAAGTATCATACCCGTGTATGATTTATGTGATTTACTTCTTAATTCCTCCTCCTAAATTTCTTACATTGCAAGATTCTTAGCTGCTGCCAACTCATTCCAAAGGACAATGGGAAGAATGCAAAGTTTTTCTCTTCCTGAAAAATAATTACTTGTATTTATTTTCCAGATCTTGATGTATGGATAAAAGCAACTCTAATAAAATAATATTTATTTATGCTTACTGAAAAAAGCAAGAATTAAACAGAACCTGGATTATGTAACAGTTACCTGCAGCAAAGCAGAAGCCCTCCTGAAAGGACTAAATGAATTTCTCAAGTTGATGTTATCCTCTGTTTTCAGTGATATCACAGGGAGCATAAAATACGCAGGATCATGCTGCATAAATTCACAAGGTTGCACTTCAAAATCTGTAATCATAAGCAAGAACTTTGAAATGAAGATTTTAGAAGCTGTGCTTTTTCATTTTTTAAAAAAAGAAATTAAAAATATTTTAGTGGAAAGGATCACTGAGGAGTTATTCTGACACGAAGTATGAACCAAAGGCATTTTCCATGTAGCTGTCTGAAACTAGTGAGATTTGCTTTTAATATAGGAGAAATTGCAATCTTGAGGAAACACTGGTACCATAACTGCAACCTTGAGTCGGAATGGGATCTGAAATATCTGAAATTCAAAGTGATTACGTTTTTAGGTCTTAACAGGAATGTGACAGGGCCATAAATTATTGTAGGTTATAACAGGGCTGTAGCAGGGACTCTTATGTTGTATACGGAACTCATTTATTGTGAAAGTCTATTTAATAAGTAGGCTATTTAGATGCAGAAATAAGACTGAATTCTACATAAGCACAGATTTAGCAGAATGCTTGGGTTTGTAACTTTTTTTTTCAATTCCTCATTTCTTCTTGAAATATCTTGGTGAATTTGGTCTGTAAGGTTTTGCCCTACCTAACTGAAGACATTTTCAATGAAGCCACTTTGGCCCTAAATCCAGCATGCTATTTTCTAAACAATGCATATACTGCTTTTTTCTCTGTAACTGGTTGGAGCCGTGAGAGTGTCTAATTTGTTGCTATCAGTAAGATCAATCTTTGGGTCTAAATAAAAACAAACATGAGAAAGGCTGACTTCAATGTAGAAGAAAAAACCAGAAAAATAGAGCATTTCAATAAACATGTACCCACCTCAAAATCACTTTTTGATGAATTAAGTGAATCTGACAAAGTGAAACCAATTAAAAAACTTTTGCATAATGTCTAAAGAATACCAAGATGGTGAGAAACAAGAAGACAATTGGAAATGATTCAGCACAGGCTAAGTGCTGAAGACCATGGATGCAATTATCTTGACAAAATTCAGTGGCTGTTAAATGTAATTGGGGTTAGGGGTCATTTCCTAACTCTGAAGAAATTCTCAGAATTTTTTATTTGTTTTTGAAATCTCAGCACAAGCCTTGGGTCTAGTTCTTTGGTTTATTATCACAGCACCAGCTTCATTTTGAGAACTATACCTTCAGCTGTTCTCCATGTCCTTCACTGCCTTTTCAGAAGAAAGGGAAGATCTATGAATCTAATTTTTTTACCTGTTAAAAACTCCATGTCAAAAACTTCTCTGACTCCCAATTTGTTACATTTAGTTCCTCAGGGGAACTAAGTTTATTCACAATACCTCATAGTCTGTATGATCTAATGTGATCGTATTCAGACCAAAAGGGACAAGACCTTTAAATGATTACCAAAATAATTTACAGGAGGGACACTTATTTCCCTTACCACAGAATTGATTTTCTCCAGAAAAAGAAGTCTATATGTAGACAATGGGCACTACATTCCCAGGAATAAATCAGAAAGCTCTAAAACTAGTTATATGTAGGCTTTCACATTTTTAAAATTAATTGATTTTAGAAATGAAGAAAATTTGAAGAGTGAACATAGTTTTTAATAGTCTTGTTAACATTCAGAAAGATTGGTACTGCTGAATGACAACAAAGGATGTTATAGAATTGAATGAAATGTAAAGTGTTAGAAGGATTGTTGTGCTTCATAATCCAAAAACCACAGATAAAACCTAGCAATTTCTGCTTCTAGCTTTAATCCTTGGTCAATCAGCTGGTTTATAATTTAGCCTGCAACTTGATCAGCTAGAGCTAAGTCTCTTAAATAGCATCAAAGTATCTACAAGATGGACACAACATCTAGGTGGTCCTGTGAATGCCTGTAACAAACATCAATAATTTCATCTAAGGGCTACACATCTTTTAGTCATGAAAATTTAGTGCTTCGTATTGTGCAAGAGAGATATTTTGAACAGGGAAAGTAACACAAAGGCTATGCCACACTTTTTTTACCCAGCCTTAAGAAAGAAAAGGTGCTCATTAAGTCAGATGATTACATTTGCCATTTCAGAGGAAAGGAAATTAGGAAGAGAGGACACTTCATCCTTCAGTGAAAATAGAAGTGTCATCTGCATATAAATGCATAAGGTTTTGCCCAGCCCTCAGCTGGGTTTCTAATAAGGAGAAAAGTACAGTTAGAAATATAACACTGACCCTGGAGATACAGATATTCAAATAGTTTTGAGCAAATCAGTCTTAAAGATCTGCAGGGATGAGTACATCTGTAGGGATGGTAAAGAATGGATGCCGGACTGGGACAAAAAATGATCATCAGGGTTAGGACACCACACTGAGAAGCAGTGAGAATGAAATCTTAAGTACTTCTCTGTGTTGTTTACCTCTTTTTGTTTTATGGTGGATGGGATGTAATTTTCCTTTAGAGGTAGGAATCCAGAAAAAAATGAAGGTCATTGAGTGGAAAAGTCAGCCAAAGGTTTGCGGCTGATGTTTCCCCATGAACAGTGACAAACCTTCTCACTAGATTTGGCTAGCTACACACAATATGTGGTGCTGGTGGCTGTGTCTCCTAGTGGCACTCTTTGCAGGAGGGTCAAAGGGCTCCACAAAGAACCTGAATCATTTAGGGACTTATGAGTTCCCATATAAAGGGCTGTTTTGGTAGGAGGAACAAGGAATAATTTCACTTTTCACTCACTAGCAGAAAATGCTGGAATTTCATCATTTCCAATCTTATTTGAATGTGAATTTCTGATGGAGGCTGGACTGGCAGTGTGTAGGACTCGAATAATTTCTATAGAATTCTTGTACAAACTTGGACAAGCTATTCACTCCCTGTGCACTGATTTTCATGTTGTCAAGGGGAGATACAAATCTTTCATTTCATAAGAGTTTTTTATTTATGCTCTTGGTAAATAAACAAACAGCCTCAAGGGTGTTGTTTATAGCCTTGATATAGTGAAGTCATCTACACATACATGCTGGTGAGCAAAAATAGTCTTAGAAATAGTTTAAGCTAAAAGACAACTTGGGGTGATGATATAGACTCTTATTTTCTCTCACAAACAACAGAAATGTGGATTCATGTAGCTTGTTAACCAGACATAAAGCTCCTCACTGCATTGAAAGGAATAGGCAGTTTTTCTTTGCTAAAACTTATTTTAATCAAGTGAAAAAATTTTTGGATGGGGAAGAACTCTGCTGTGACTGTGTGCTTGCTTAGATTTATATTCATGAAGGTAGATGGGCGTGGTATCCTAGGAGTAGATGGAGGAAAGATTTAGAAGCCGAGTTAGATTTGAATTTCAGAGAAATGGGCACTGGGAGATCACGGCAAAAGTGAACCAGAGGGGTTTACTAAGGTTGCTGGAGGACATCAGGCTATTGCTCTGAAAGGAAAAGAAGCACTGTAAATCCCTGACCACTGTCCTAGTTTGGATTAAAAATATGTAATTAAATTTATAAAAACCAAAACCAACCAAACAAAAAACCCCCCACCCTAGTATTGATAAGCTGATTCAATTTATCCAGTGGTTTTGAACTTTCAGGCTGCAGATGCTTTGCCTTTTCAAACCTTTCTGTTCTGTTATGTAGATTGTTGCTCTTCATTGCTAAAGTGTTTTTAATGCCTTTTTAATTCTCAAGCTGGGGCTTAAGAGAAAATACTGAATATCACTGAGGGGAGAGAGAGAGAGAGAGAGAGAGAGAGAGAGAAGCATCATGATCTTTCACTCAAGCTTGGCAGCTTAGGGGAATGTCTGACATTTCCTAACAGGTTCTTTGCTTGCATAGGATTTATGTTCTTTGCTTGCTTTTGACCCATCTCTGCAGATGGGAGACAGAAATAGAAATGATGCATTGAACATAATTTTCTACAGAGCTTTCCCCACTTCTCAAAGGTTTTCTTCTTTTCCTGTGGGAACACTACTTCTTTTTTTTTTTTCTACCATATATAAGGAGGGGAAAACTTGAAATAATTTTGCATCCAAGAGTAGGATATCACTTCTTTGCAGTTACATTTGCTTTACATTTCTGGCAATGGTCATGAATGACTGGCATCAGCTATGCCTCATTATTCTTTCCTTAAAGGGCTTGGCATAACAGTGAGGGGCAGAAAAATCTTATTCAATTTCATATTTTTTCTTCTGACTGGCAGATACAACATGAGCAATTTTATTGGAGGAATCACTTGGGGAATGGGAAAAGGAAAGTGAAGCCTGGAAGTTCTGGACTGCTGAAAAGAAAGTGACTATCATCAAAAGGGCTACAGATGACAACGTTTATCCAGCTCATTCAAACACATGTTAAGACAGCCGGTAACTGCTCCGGACAGTAATCGTAATGGAGCCTCTTCTGGTGAGCGGCAAAACTAGTGTGACAGAGGAGGGGGATAAAGGGAATGGTTATGCGGATCAGACCAAGTGACACGTGACAGGAACGGAAGGTGAGTGTTAGAGCCAGAGTCGCAGAGACGTTGGTAATCTCTTACATCATGATATTTTTGTATTCTTTACACCTCTTGCTTACCTTTATAGGAACCTATTTTGAGCTGATTTTTCGTAAGGAAGTGAGCTAACTCCCAGACCTACTAAACACTGCCAGTTTGAGCCCGGATTCTTTGTTTCCATAAGCATGTTACAGGTTACTGTTGACAATGAGAACTTTTTTCTCCTCCTCTTTGACATCTCCAAAAGGCTCTGTAAGCATCGGTGGGCTGTGTCTTCATAGCCACATTTTATTGAAAATGTTATTCACTTCACTGACAATGTTATTGACAAATGCCTTTATGGCATAATGACTTGCTAAATTAATAGTAGGAAATGTGTCAATTAATTAAAAAATACAGGGAATAACTCCCCTTTCTTTTGAAGAGACACTAACACAGGCAGAGATAGGCAGAGTCAGCCTTTTCTCCTTAATTCAACACATCTTCAGGGATAAATGCTTGGTTGATTAAAAGGGACAGTCATTCATATTAACACTGGGAGATAAGACTATCAACACTCAGTTGAACATTTGAAGATTTAGGAAGCAGCTCTTTAAAATGAGTTTTAAGGGAGTTTCAGTCACTAACAGCTCTGTTAAGTGGAGTTGGCTGTCTCTTACCAGCTATCAAAATCCTCCTTTAATCCAAGACTCACTGTTTCAAGAGGAGGAGCTGGGTCCTGCTAGTCCTCCAGCAGAGACCAGAAAAGCCTGCAGATCCTCCTGTCAAGAAACAGATACACAGGGCAATGTTTAAGTAGAGGATTTTGTGCCCTTGACATCTTTGCTATCACAGAGCAAGATCAGGGAACCACAGGTGGCAAGCTGCATTGAAAGAGTTCAAAGTCACTTATTTCAAAGTCAAGATTACGTTTCCAAGTGTAGCCTTAATTCAGTGCATGCATATATTTTAAAATTATTTTTTTTCCACCTCAGAATCCCATACAGTTTTCCACATGAAACCTTGTCTCACTTCCAGAAAAATGAGACTCAGGAAGTCACCTGGCATATAACAGCACAATCCTAGCAGTCAAAGTTCAGCAAGGTCAGAGTCACCTGGCAGCAGAACCTCATTATGGGAAATAGGAGTTAACTACAGCAAAAGAAAGGCCCACCTCTAGCTATTAAAAATACATAGAAAGTTCTCTCCCTCTAGAACACTGCTACTGATGTTTTTTAATTACACTGATGTGAGTTTTTAATCAGATTGAAATATGTCTGTATAATTTGCTACAGGGGCATTTGACTGATGTAGCAACATCAGCAGAGAAGAAGAAAAAACCCACAACCATAACATCTATAATGTTATGATAATGAACAATTAGAAACAGCAATGTGCTATCTGCATTCTAATTGCTCTTTGTAGTACTCAGAGAGGTTTGATCAGGGATGTGGTTTTTGCTTTGATTCTTACACAAATTCCATTTACAGCAACATAAAAATTCATGTTGGCTTTTGTGGTCTTTGGGTGAAGTCCTTCTTGTAACAAGAGGAATAGGAATATAGAAACCAAGGTTAGAATTGAAGTGTCTTCAGAAAAGGAAGAAGTCTGAGACCCCTTACCAATGTCTGTTATTTAAATTCATTCCTTTTTCTAGCTAAACTACTGAGTTCTGAGGAATGGCATGTATGGCAAGTTCTGCATGTGTGTACTCTCCTGGAGTTTCTGTGTTAGCATGATATTGATCTGTCAGGGACCTCGTTTAAAATGGAGCCAGTTTTTCACCTCAAATATAATGGAGGCAAGGGTTTGTAGGTTCCAGCTAGCTTCAGTTTAATTTAACCATAAAGGGAGTGCTCTGGGTCCTGTAAGCATTTGTTGAGGAAAGAAAGAAGCTCATGCTCTGAGGACTCTGTTGGCAGATATTATGGTAACCTTACGGCAGAGGCAGCCCCTATAGATAAGCCATGTGGTGAGATAAGAGGGTGAGATATGCTCACTGGAGAAGATAGTCCTATTGTGTGGTTTACTGCCAGACCCAGTCCCAGCACAGCCCTGTCAAACATAATTTCCAGGGTAATTGGCAAAGTCAGGGGTTTAACTCCTGTTGGGATGGCAGGTGTGCAGACAGTCCAGGGAGGGGAAGGGGATGTTCAAACTGCTTCAACGAAATCTGCCTGAATGAAAGAAAAAAAATTACTTTCTATGAGCAGATTAAAGAGATGAATCAGATTCAGAGGACTTTCCTCAAGAGTATCCCTCAAGAGTTGCCACAACTGCAATCTGTTGTGTTTACAGTTGTTCACCCATATCTATTCATTTGCACTAGCTAAATTCTGGCTCTGTAAACATAAATTTTGTCTTTTTTTTTTTTTTTTTTTTTCCTCGATACAGGTAAATGATTTTTGGCAAAAGTCAATACCACAGTAAAGTAATTGCCAAAATGAGGTATCGATCACCTTTTTCCTGTAGGAGTTGTTGAACATTTTTCTATTAATGTATTAAACCTAAAGCTGCAATTAAACTTCTTTGATTTGGAATCATCAGTGTTTTAAAATTACCTTCATATCTTTGTTGTGAAAAATTCTGAATATCCAAACTTCCCATGCTTTATACTTTATCTACTCTCAGGTCAATTAATTAGCTGACAAACCTCCATCCAGATAAAATACCAGCAGCTATTTGTGTATCTTGGGCCTGTTCAACCAACTCACTCTATTATCCCAATTTGTAAAGCTGGCTGGCTAAGTGTGTCATCTGTATTACAGTGACACATCCTACACTCAGTAGAAAGCAAAACAAACCTCCCATAACATAACAGTTCTATCATCTACAAGAAACAAAATTAGTGTATGTACCATTTTTCATTTACATATTTGTGCTATGTACTTGTTTATTTGTAGTTTAATTTCTCCTTTACACGTTAGGATGCATTAAGCAGTAAAACTATATGTATTGAATTGATTACGTCTTTTAATTAAATGTTGTTTTGAAATGTGTAAGATCCATTTTTAATTTTCTGTTGTGGGAGGAGGGAAGAACCAATAATCATTGGAACAACAAGGTGCCTTCAATCTCGATAAACTATGCATGGGGAAAAGAGTAGACTTGGAATAATATTCTCAGAGAAGGGTGTCCATTGCAACGAGGGATGACACAGGCCATTAGACCTTACTTTTCCAAAGTCCTGCTTATATTATATAATTAACAATGGGATCAGCTGTAAGGTCTTCTCCTCAGGCAAGCACTCCCACAAGGAACCTTCTCCTACCTTATGGCAACTACGTTGTACCTGCCTTCTTTAGACTTTTATGCGTGTCGGTGTGTGTGAACAGAGATCCCAGAGATCCCTCTGAACAAAGTCCAGAGGTTTGTTGTGGTGATCAGTGCATGGATCTTTTCATCCTCAGCTATCCCAACATTTCTCACTTCTAAAGAGGAACTGTGAGAAGGAGCTAGAAATCCACCAGTAATATTTCTGTTTTCCTCCTTATTTCAAAGTGTGCAGTTTTACAAACAGATTACAGCCAAGTTCAGGTCTGGGTTGGATTAAATGATCAAAGTTGTGACTCCTGTAGATATCCTAGGGGAGAACGTACTGTAAGTTGAGATCTTAGATTTATACTGTAAGTTGTAAAAATCTCAATGAGGAACTTCCTATCCATGAACTCTCTTTACCGTGAAATTTCTTCCCCCATGGGAATTTTTTAAGGCCCTCTGTGGGAGGAGAAGCTCTGACCTGAAGGAACCCTTAACATTTTTCTGGGGCCAATGTGACTATAAAGGCCTCTGTGGTTAGAGAGACCTTTGGGATGCTGTGTATCCTTACAACACATACCATACTGCATCCCAAATTCCTCTGTGAGTATTATTCGGGAGAGAAGTTTTGGTTTATATTTTCCTCTTCTCTCATTTTGAGTGCTGCAGAGTGCTTCTGGCAAATAAATAACATAGCATGGTAGTTAGAGGTTAGTTAATGATGGTTAATGGTCATTAAACAAGTTTTAGTAAATGACCCCTTCCAGTATTTGGAAGAACATTTTTTTACTCACTGTTCTTCAAAATATACTCAAAAGAGCTGCCAGTGATGTTTGAATTTGCTCCTGGCTGCCCTGGGAATGCATTTTTGTTGTTTGTGAAGAACAGTTTGAACTAATGGAAAAAGAAATAAAAGTGTGTTCAAGCATCATTGTCCAACAAGAAGAAAGGGCTAGATTAATCAGATTAATTGATTGATTTTATCAGCTCTATTGAGCAGGGTCTATTACAAATGAATGATAAAGAATTTGCACCCATACACACAATCAACTTACTGCTTTTGCAATGAACCTTTTAGAAAATTTGGACTATTTGCTAGTATTTAAAGTATTTAAAAATCTCTAATTTTTCTAAATACTGGGTGCTCCTTTAAGAGTTTCATCCAGCATTTGAAGAAAAACTATTTTAATTTCATTATTTTGGGGAGGGGTATTATAAAATAATAAATTTATTAGTTGGTTTGGGCTTCTCTCCATTAAATAATACAAGCATAATATTTGTTCTGTGTTTCCATCAGCACTTCCATGTCTGACCTCTGACTCCTCAACTTTTCCTTTACTGAGATCCAAATAATTTCAGAAGCATCTCCTTTTTGTTTCTGAACCAATAAAAATCTAGTCAACCTTTCTGAAACATCCTAACTACAGCCTGGACAAGAATGCCGGGAGAGGGGCTTCCATAGGACTGGGGGATTAATCTTACCTAAATATTTATAATTATTCCTTTTGGAAGAAGTACTACATGCATGCAAAATGTGAGAATTTTCAAAACTCAAAACTGTTCTCTCTTGAAAAAAACCCTATTCTCTCAAAACTATTGCACTCTTGAAAAATATCATAGTTCAAGACCATCAACTATAAACTAACCTTTAGTGGGCAAGGGAGCCTAGAGGAGCACTTACTACCTCTCTTGAGCTGTTTTAAGTCCACTGCAAAATATAAAGTAAATCAAGAATCCACTTTCAGCCTTGCTATGTAGTTACCCCTTTCTAACACTGGCATCCAGGGCTGGGGCAGTTTGGAGCTCAAGCCCTAGGATGACAAAGGCTAGGTAAGTGTCTTCAGCTTTTTGCTGACCCTGTTGCTCAGCTCATCATCCAGTTAAATTCCATGTGAGCAGATTTTGAATGAGTGGAACAATCAGTTTCTATACCCAGGGTTTCAGGGTGTTCTAGCTTCCTATTTCCATTGATTTTTTTTTTTTTCTTGAAAGTCACTTACTTTCATCCCTAGTTGGAAAAACACACTTTTCTTCAGTTGTACACTGAGATCCTCATTGGAAATTAAGGTTCAGTTTATTACTGATCTCACCATATCCTAGGTAGGTTTCTGAGTCTTTGACAACTGAGACAAAGCTTGAGGAGTTAGTTCCTTCTCGATAACACAAGAAAGAGTTGGTATGAAAATCCTGTAAGAAAACTAACAGCTGAAGAAAATCTGGCTTTTGATGTGGTCCTTAGCACACAGGACTACTATGATTGTCTAGTTATTTGTGTTTTTTCAGAGGTGTGCTATAGCCATAGCTGAATGTGACATTATTAAAGAGGATTTCCAGCTGCTTTATTTTTCTCGGGATGATGCAGACAATCCACAGGTGATCTCTCGACCACTGGATGACACTAGGAATCTGTAAAGAGCTGTGGGAAATAGTTTTATGTAAGTGTGTTCCCAAGAGAGTGTTTATTGAAATAAGTTTAATTTGACCCTATTACCAGTTTACTGGCCTGTGTGAACCATGGTAATGCCAATAGCTCAGGATCTATAGGTAAGTTTGTGGAACAATTGATAAAATATTGTTTAATATTAACCTTGTGTTACTTTATTGTGGAGTATGTGCTCCCTTCTTTGGGCACGAAACTTATTTTAAATGGGATAGAGGTGTAGAAATACCATTTAAGACTATACTTAAATACTACTGCCTCTTTGTCCCCATTTCCTATGTATAAAATGGGCAGAAAAACAGACCTACTGTTAAAGCCCCTCAGACTGTATGTCACTTTTGGAAAACACCAGCCCTCTCTGTGATCTGTAGGATGCCTACAAAACATATGAATTTGTGGCATGTAGGGATATTCCTGAGGAATATGAACACTAATTAGCTGTTCTCAAAGCCAGAAGAGAAGAATACAGAGAAAAAAAGAAAAAAAGAGAAAGATGGTGCTTTCCTCAGGTGAAGGTAAGCTGATTCAAGCAAGTGCTAAGAAAACAAAATCTCCATGTAGACTGACAGTCTGAAAGGTGGGAGATAAAAAAAAGGTACAAAATTAGAGAGTTTTGCATGGAACTTATATAAAAAGGTTTAAAAACTGTTTTGAACACTGTTATAAATAATAATAATATAATTTCCTATTTTTCTTAAGAGTATTATTGCTACTGATTATTTTAATAATTATGAAAGGTGCCTCTTTAGTAGAGCTAATGGCTTTGTAAGGAAATGTATTGTTATGCTAATAAACACATGTAACATCACAGATCCAAAGCCATAAGAAAGGATTCTTTAAATGCCCACAAGTCTAGGAAAGACATAAACACCATGACTGCAGCATGTAGCATTCTGAAGCTCTTCAGCTATATGTCTCATAGCAACAGAAATACTGCGCTACTGTATAGTGATTTTAATGTGTCTTGAGATGGGTATTTCAAAATATTGTTACTAAAGTGATCTTTCATTCTGTCCTATGCAATCTAGTTAGGTATCAAAAACTTTTCAGAGGCTCCTGAAGAACACAAGCTTAAATTGTTTCTCCAGCACATGACCAGGAGATATCTTTCACTTTAGGAAACTATGAGCAGTTGTGAGCACCTACTACCAGATTCTGTGATTACGTTCAGTTATCTGAGGAAAACACAGTCGATTTGGTGGAAACATCCATCAGCTTCATCCTGATGCTGAAGTTGTATCAATCCCATGACCACGAGATAGGCATCTTCCTCTATGTGATGGATGGATGGACNTATATTATATTATATTATATTATATTATATTATATTATAATGCTAGCCTAAAAATCTAGCATAAATGTTTCCCATCTATTTATATAGTACATAAAATTGTCAAATTCTTTAATTCTCCAGCTTGCCAGTCACTGCAAAATCTCAACCACTTCTTCACTTTGTCAGCTTCCTCCACAATACTGCATTATAAATTTTGCTCAGGAACTGCATTAACCTTTTTGAGTTCTGGCGCTTTGTTGACTTAAAGAAATAAGGCCAAGTGCCTTTGAACTGACAGCAGGAGACTGCAGATGATGGCAAAATGTTGTATAAAACTCCAAGCCTTTAAGAGCTATTAAAATTCTTTTTCATTCTGTTTTCCTTCCAGTGGTTTAACTGCCTCATGGTTTTGACTAATTTATTTTCTATTCAGGAGGGCAGCTTCTCCTCCCATTTTTTCAGGTCAAAATTTTTGTTTTCCCTACATTTCTTCTTCTGTGCTTTTGAATTTGACTATTTGATTGAGGTTGGTTTTTTTTGTTGTTTCTTTGGGTTTTTTTTCCCTTGCACAGCCTGACTGCAGTTCTTGATCTCAGGCACAGAAACCTACACTTCTACATTCCATGACAAAAGATTAATGCACTAAGGTGTTCTTTATTCAACTCTACAAAACTGTTGTAGCAGCTGTACTCACAGTAGGGATCCTGAAAGACAGGATGTCACAGCTGCAGTTTCTCTTGAAAATATCTAAAGTCAAGGAGCTGGACACAAATTTGATAAATATTATGGCAATCTTGATGTGATAACATGGCTAGAATTTGTTTTCCCTTTGACTACTTTGATGCAGTGTGTCTTTTTTTTTTTTTTTGTCCAAATTATGTTCAAAAATCCATGCCAAAATTATCTGACTAAAAAGCAATGGTCAAATTTCTCTAAAGTTCATGTACCAATGCAAGAGGTAAGTTCAAGTTAGCTGACCAGTTTAATAAGAAGGCATGTTCTATTGGAAAACNACTGTTAAAGCCCCTCAGACTGTATGTCACTTTTGGAAAACACCAGCCCTCTCTGTGATCTGTAGGATGCCTACAAAACATATGAATTTGTGGCATGTAGGGATATTCCTGAGGAATATGAACACTAATTAGCTGTTCTCAAAGCCAGAAGAGAAGAATACAGAGAAAAAAAGAAAAAAAGAGAAAGATGGTGCTTTCCTCAGGTGAAGGTAAGCTGATTCAAGCAAGTGCTAAGAAAACAAAATCTCCATGTAGACTGACAGTCTGAAAGGTGGGAGATAAAAAAAAGGTACAAAATTAGAGAGTTTTGCATGGAACTTATATAAAAAGGTTTAAAAACTGTTTTGAACACTGTTATAAATAATAATAATATAATTTCCTATTTTTCTTAAGAGTATTATTGCTACTGATTATTTTAATAATTATGAAAGGTGCCTCTTTAGTAGAGCTAATGGCTTTGTAAGGAAATGTATTGTTATGCTAATAAACACATGTAACATCACAGATCCAAAGCCATAAGAAAGGATTCTTTAAATGCCCACAAGTCTAGGAAAGACATAAACACCATGACTGCAGCATGTAGCATTCTGAAGCTCTTCAGCTATATGTCTCATAGCAACAGAAATACTGCGCTACTGTATAGTGATTTTAATGTGTCTTGAGATGGGTATTTCAAAATATTGTTACTAAAGTGATCTTTCATTCTGTCCTATGCAATCTAGTTAGGTATCAAAAACTTTTCAGAGGCTCCTGAAGAACACAAGCTTAAATTGTTTCTCCAGCACATGACCAGGAGATATCTTTCACTTTAGGAAACTATGAGCAGTTGTGAGCACCTACTACCAGATTCTGTGATTACGTTCAGTTATCTGAGGAAAACACAGTCGATTTGGTGGAAACATCCATCAGCTTCATCCTGATGCTGAAGTTGTATCAATCCCATGACCACGAGATAGGCATCTTCCTCTATGTGATGGATGGATGGACGGTCTTTTGAAACATTGTGCTAGGATTCCTCATAATTTAATTCCCTTATGTACACCTTTCTCTTGTATAAGGAAAGGCATTAAACATTTTAAAAGTGGGGGGGATATCTGCATAGTGATCATAAGACTACTTTTTGGTCACCTGCTGAAGGAAGAATGAAAAACTGCAGAAATTGGAGAAATTATGGTTTTTGAGAAAGGGGTAATCAAGAAATAGCCTGCTAGAAAAACTCATATAATTTGTGACCTGTTCTGCTGATTTCTAAGTTTCTTCCCCCTACAAAGCAAAGTCCATAAAACAAATCCTACACAAACTGTGGTGCCAAGCAACCCATGGTTTATATTTGTTGCTCTGAAAATCAGATTGAGTTCATGAACTGGTGAATTTATGTCTGTGGGTTTGCTACACCATTCATTATGTCCAGTACAGGTAAAATAATTCCTAATTGTTATAGTCAGGTTTTGGATTTAAAGAATTAAAATGATACAAAGGAGATCCTCATTCATGTATGCCAATTATATTATATTATATTATATTATATTATATTATATTATATTATATTATAATGCTAGCCTAAAAATCTAGCATAAATGTTTCCCATCTATTTATATAGTACATAAAATTGTCAAATTCTTTAATTCTCCAGCTTGCCAGTCACTGCAAAATCTCAACCACTTCTTCACTTTGTCAGCTTCCTCCACAATACTGCATTATAAATTTTGCTCAGGAACTGCATTAACCTTTTTGAGTTCTGGCGCTTTGTTGACTTAAAGAAATAAGGCCAAGTGCCTTTGAACTGACAGCAGGAGACTGCAGATGATGGCAAAATGTTGTATAAAACTCCAAGCCTTTAAGAGCTATTAAAATTCTTTTTCATTCTGTTTTCCTTCCAGTGGTTTAACTGCCTCATGGTTTTGACTAATTTATTTTCTATTCAGGAGGGCAGCTTCTCCTCCCATTTTTTCAGGTCAAAATTTTTGTTTTCCCTACATTTCTTCTTCTGTGCTTTTGAATTTGACTATTTGATTGAGGTTGGTTTTTTTTGTTGTTTCTTTGGGTTTTTTTTCCCTTGCACAGCCTGACTGCAGTTCTTGATCTCAGGCACAGAAACCTACACTTCTACATTCCATGACAAAAGATTAATGCACTAAGGTGTTCTTTATTCAACTCTACAAAACTGTTGTAGCAGCTGTACTCACAGTAGGGATCCTGAAAGACAGGATGTCACAGCTGCAGTTTCTCTTGAAAATATCTAAAGTCAAGGAGCTGGACACAAATTTGATAAATATTATGGCAATCTTGATGTGATAACATGGCTAGAATTTGTTTTCCCTTTGACTACTTTGATGCAGTGTGTCTTTTTTTTTTTTTTTGTCCAAATTATGTTCAAAAATCCATGCCAAAATTATCTGACTAAAAAGCAATGGTCAAATTTCTCTAAAGTTCATGTACCAATGCAAGAGGTAAGTTCAAGTTAGCTGACCAGTTTAATAAGAAGGCATGTTCTATTGGAAAACTTGGAAATGAGAGAACAAATGTCCAAGAACAGGTCCTATAGCATCTATATCGTGAAGGCAATTTTTTTTCAGGATAGAATGAAAGTAGCATTTCTAGGTGCTAAAAAAGTTCTTTAGTGCAGCACATTATACATGAGTTTGCTCTTTGAATAGCTGTAAGGAAGATACAACATCTGAAAAATATGCAGACTGTTGGACTGCAGTCACTGGTGAGCTCTTTGTTATCTGTCAGCTTTTAGTACTACTCAGATTATGCAAATTTAAACTTCTAGTGATAACGTTGATGTTATGATCAATGAAAAGTTGGTGACAATTTGTTCTTAATATTTTTAAAACAAATTCTGTAACTTCAGTATAGTGAGAAGTGGAATTGTCTGCTGGATTCTTGGATTCTGGGGTCTTCACAGTCCACCTTAGTGTTGAATTTGTTAGTAGACACTGACTGGAGCACTTGAATGCTCAACTGCCTTCCTTGGGGTCATATGGAAGGCTAAATGAGGGAGTTCTACAGTCCAAATTCAGCCAGTAGAGAACTATTTGACTGAAATAATATTGGTTTTGTAGTGGTTTCCCTTTCCCTAGGGATCTGATATTAGAAAGATTAGAGAGAAAGTCTCAGGGGTAGGAAACCAACCTTCTTTGAATTCAAGTCTATGCTTTTAAACATGTCTGTTATTGCGGTGAGGAAAACTACCCACCAGTAACTACCACAGAACTTCCTGCTGACTGGTGTGTGTGTTCATGCTGTCACTCATTTCCTAGGATCTCTCCCTCTCCCTTTGTCTGTAAAAAGAAGTTGGCCTTGTTATATAACAATATTTATTCGCATGCCAAACCTAGTTCTGCAGGTTGTGCAGAGAATTCTAAGGTCATTACTGTCAGCTCCTACTAGAATGGATGACTGTAAAACTGGATCTCTCGCTGTCTATTCTCAGTAATGGGTGATTCATGCTACAGCTCATTTGGAAGGAACACAGACTGCCTAAATATGAGAGCAGATGATGCATTTAGAACATACCTTGCTTATGCTGCCTGTACAATATGAAAAAGGGGACCCTTTTAATATGAGCATAGTAAACAGAGATCATATAACTTGTCATCAAGTTGGCTTAAGCAGTGCACAGAACTTTTTGAAAAGTAGGGTGTTTAGAAAATGTAGCCCTGCAGCCAAGCAATATGGTGCTGCCCTCCTTAATGGAAGATCACAAGCCCTGCAGTGAATTTGCAAGGCCGCAGGATTGAAGCCTTGTCAAGCCTGGTCTTCCTGAATTAGTCCTGACCTAAGTGTGTGGGAACTGACAGTGGTCAAAAAAGAGATTTTTAGGCTTCAGGCAGCAACTTGAGCCTGTGGGAAAGCCAATTATAAACTTTCCCACTCTGGCCTGAGAAATTGTAAGGAGGAACCAAAACAGTTCTTGTAGATGTTCTCTTGTCCCTACACCTGTTGTTTTTCCAACTTGTTCACTGGCAAAGATGTTTACAAAGAGGTGTAGGCTTCAAATGACCAATCATGCTCAATTGTGCCAAACACTATATAAAAGAATGTGTCTTTTAATAAACTGGTGCTATATGCCTTCCGAAGAAGATCGGAGTTTTGTATCATTATTCCTGCCGTCCCGAATATTCTAACGGTATAACTGCAGCTTGGTTTTTACTTGGTTTAGCTAACGTGGGGTACAGACATATGTGGAAACCCCAAGTTTCTAAACAGCCATGGTCAGTTAAAGGAATTCAGATCTTGTTGGGCAAACTGGATTCAGGAATAAAAAAGTGAACTGTGAACAAATACGCAACATCTGTAAATAGCATTCATGTATGAAATTTGCATGTAGTGTGGACAGGCTAACCAATAAAGAAAAAGCAAGGTGTAAATATGTGCTGGCAAATAAAAAACACCCCAAGCAAATCCTAAGCAGAAAGAAGTCATCACCAGTATCATCATAGTTCTCCCAGTGAAGGACTTGGGATGCTCTCCACCCATCTCCTCTTCCTTGGCCAGATGGAAGCCATGAACTCTAGGGCCTGGATGACAGTAAAAAGGTGAACATGATACCAGGGAAAAGGGTAGAGGATAGAGACTGTGCTTCTTAAAATCATCTTAGATGGTCTATCATTATTGTTGAGACCTTTTCTGTGTAGTGGTATTCTTTAATTTGTTTCACTTTTGATTTTTTTTTTTAGTACATTGAGACAGACTATTAATAAATCTTCGATTAGCTTGTTAAGATTTCAATTATGGTAACAATAAGTTATTGGCTTTACATATAGATTATTTTTCTCCTTTCCCATTAATAGAATTTTGAACTTACCCCAAAATCATACTCCTTTTTGGTTTTCCTACATAAATTAAAGCCATTTTTAATCCTCTGCTTCCTATCTTGCAAACCTGGTTCCTCAAGCATTTCTCTGCCCTCCAGATGGTATCCAAAGGAGGAGGTTTGTGAGGTTCTTCCACTTGAGCTATGGACCTTCTATCCCCTGTCAACCTTACACCCAACAAAGAGAAATGGGCATTTTCTGTGTCCAAACTTCCTGATCAATTTTATCTGTCTACAATGATAGGAAAGACAAAAGTTTTGTAGTGAACTCACCTTCACAGACACCTGAAGGCTTTCTGTCTTCTATCTAGTTGGCCACTGGCTCCAGCTTTACCCAGCTGGTCTGTCAGTGGTTTCTGAACACTTAAGTGCAGTTCCATTTGATTTTTTTTTTTTTTTTTTTTTAACGAAATTACACCACCAAGTACTGCAGAAGAAGGCTCTTATCTCAAACAGCACAAAGAAACAATAGGCAAAGACAAAACATGAAGCTCTTTCTCTGTATTTCTTGTGGATTCTTTCATTCCTGATTACATAACATTCCTGCAGCAGGCATCTCCTCACTACTATTAAATTTAAATCTCTCCTATGCTTTGTAACTCTGCATTTCTTCTCCTTGCCTGAAGGGTTGTCTAGGTAAACACATCCCTCAAATTTTGACACATTTGTGTGGTTCAAAGTGTGTTGACCTCCAAGACTGCTTACACCAGTCATCCTAATTTTATCAGATTTTTAGATAGATTTCTTGGGTGTATAGCCCTTATGCATTTGGCAAGAGAATATTGTCAGGTGAGGTTAAAACTGTCAGCATTCTGTGGTACTTCTTAGTTTAAGCATATGTTCTGTTCTAGCATGGGAAATGATTTGGCCCAGTTTCCATTCCTGGCACCAAATCTCACTTTTGTTCTACTTGAAGGGAAAAAAGAAGGGGAAAAACAATCCTCAAATGAAAACCATATATGATTATCAATGAGAGAGATTTTCTGCCAGGAATACGTATTTTTAGACCTACATCTGTGCTGTATGATACTCATAGACAGATAGTGGAATGGAATGATAATAAAAATATCTCCATGTGGCTGATTGCTCTTGGCTCTCCCTGGGAACACAAAGCACTCAGCCTCTTTACGTAATCAGAGCAGTACAAGACACCCCAGGAATGGAGAGGTTTAAATTTACAGCCTTCTCCTATTGCAAATAAGCTCAGAAATTATGTAGGGACCTGAAAATAGATAGGCATGAAAAGAAAGGATGTTATTGTGACTGACTAAATCAAGGCACAATGACAGCAGAACAGCAAGAACCTTGTTTGAGGTGTGAAGTCTCAAGTGGGAGCAAATAAGAGGAGATGTATGTGATCAGCATCAGGCCCAGACTCTGAATTTACCAATAGATTTGCATTTTACAGGCCTCAGGAGCCATTAGCTTCTTGCCACTAAAAATTCGTGAGGTCTAACATCTAAGGAGACTTCACATGAAGATCTTGACCCAGGAGCCAAAAGATCTTTTTGTTACCACAAGCAGAATTGTCATAGTGAAACAAAACAATATCATTCTAAGAGAACTTGAAATGCTGTAAATATAATTGCTGCCTTTCTAGGTTCAACCAGGGTACAGCAGTGTTCCTTGGGAAAGGAAATCAATAGCCAGATATTCAGTGTCCATCCCAGTAGCTGCAGAGCTATACTAAATATAATTATTCTCATATGACTGTTTGAAAAAAAAAATTCTCCAAAGCTTTTTGCTGTAGTTATTCGTGGTGATACCTATAATAAAATCTTTGTCTTATGAGATGAAGAAAAACTCACAATCTGATTTTTTGCATACTGAACTGGAGTCTCAAAAATTCCCATTAAAATTAGGTGCCTTTGCAAGCTTCTTCTTAAGACTTCTCCCTTGTCAGAGTCACAAAAAGATAACCCTTTAAAAGAATTGCAAAGAATCACTAGTCCATTCACCTGCCTCAATGTTTGGTCAGCTGTTCCTTTGTTATTCTGAGAACTGTTTGTGTAATTATTTTCTTAGAATGGTCAGATGGTTGGGGCTCCAAAAGCTGCCAGGAAATCTGCTCCAGTGCTCCATTATCCTTGCTATCCTATTGAAGTGTCTAAAATGATTTTTTGCAAGTTGCAGTTTCAGCCTTTAATTTATGTCCTGTGTATCATGGATATCATGTCCATTTGCAGGACTTTCAGGCTTTGACAACGTTTATGATGTTATTTGTTAGTCTTCTTTATTCCAGACAAAAAAATCACTATTCCATCAATATTTCCATATAGACATGAGTTCCAGACCACTAATAACTTTGTACTTTCCCTTCAGCAGTCTCTAATTCACGCATACTTCTCCTGATATTCAATACTCAGAAATGAACACAAGGTTTTATTAGAGATTCTATCAGCAGTGGGTGTGGTGGAAATGATAACCATGTATGTTGTATAGCACATATTAAAGTGTAGCTATTTCACTACAACATGCTGTATTGGTTTGGCATGAATGGTAAAAAACAATTAGTGATCTTCTTTAAAACTGACAGCCAGATTGGCCAATCAGATACAAGTGTACACCTCTGGGACACGCAGCTTAAATACAGGTGAATTTTGGGAGGCCGCCCTCTTTCACTGCAGCCTGCCATGAGGTAACATCGAGGGGGGCAGCAGCAGGGCCCGGCTTCGGCCCCACTCCTCCCAGGGCCAGGCCGGGGCAGCTGGGGCAGGGCAGCTCTGGGGGAGCCGAGCTGGGCCGCTGAGCCAGCGACTGCCGGCAGGGACGGGGCAATCACGGCTGTTAACACCCAGCTGATCCTAAGGCCTGCTGTGCTACCGGCCGGGCCGGGGGGGAGATGTCCCCCCCGTCCCCCCTTCCCGGGCNCGGACAGCTGGGATGGGGAAGCCCTGGCTGACCCATGCCAAGTCCCTGAGCCCAGCAGATGCCAGCAGGGTTGGGGAAATCATGGCTATTAACATCCAGCCGACTCTGGGTCCTGCCCATGCTACCTGCTGGGCTAGGGGGGAGATGTCCTCTCCCCCCTCCACCTTTTCCAGGCCCCTGGGAGCATCTCCGAGTTTGAGCCACCCTCAGCTGAGGTCCAGGGTTGGAGGATGGAAGGCATCCATCAGTCTACTCAACCACTGAGATCCTGGCTGCTGCTTTCTGAGCTTTTCCACATTGGCATGGCTTGGAGACTTTCACAGCTGCTGCCCTAGCAGAGATCACCAGATCATCCGCAAACCTGGGCAGGAAATGTTAACTCTTTCCTGACTCAGATTGAGACTTTTTAAACCTCTAACCCTTCNTTGAGACTTTGTAAACCTCTAACCCTTCTCAAAGAGAGAGGAAAGGCCAAATTGGAGATATGTAAAGACACAATATGAAGATATCAATGTTAGTAAAGGAGGAGTGACTTAAGTGGAAGAGACGACAAGTTGCCTTAGTTCTAGGCTGTAAATCTCCTTTGATTTTGTGGTAACAGACTGTAATATGAATATGCCAGAGTATTCCTTTAAATCGTGGAC